>JABMIG010000037.1:523602-528602 GCA_013187285.1 Cyclotella cryptica | reverse complement strand
TTCCATTCTTTTTCATTCCATTCCATTCCATTCCATTCCATTCCATTCCATTCATTCCATTCCATTCCATTCCATTCCATTCCATTCCATTCCATTCCATTCCATTCCATTCCATTCCATTCCATTCCATTCCATTCCATTCCATTCCATTGTTATTCCATTCCATTCCATTATTATTCCATTCCATTATTCATTCCATTCCATTCCATTCCATTCCATTCCATTCCATTCCATTCCATTCCATTCCATTCCATTCCATTCCATTCCATTATTATTATTCCATTCCATTCCATTCCATTCATTCCATTCCATTCCATTATTATTCCATTCCATTCCATTCCATTCCATTCCATTCCATTCCATTCCATTCCATTCCATTCCATTCCATTCCATTCCATTCCATTCCATTGTTGTAGTTATTTTAGTTGTTGTTGTTGTTGTTGTTGTTGTTGTTGTTGTTGTTGTTGTTGTTATTTGTTGTTGTTGTTGTTGTTGTTGTTGTTGTTGTTGTTGTTTATTGTTGTCGTTGCCATTGTCGTTATTTAAATTAAGTCGTCGATTAAATTCCCATTCCATATTTATTATATTATTTAAATTAAATCGATCGTTCGTCCGTCTTAAAAGTCGTCCGTTGTTAATGCGTTAATAGACCATTTCTCGTTTACTTCGTTCGTTGTTGTTCAATGGATTTATTCCAAACATTAGATTAAATGTTAATTAATTGAATTAGTTGATTGGTGGTATTTATTAGTTGTTGTTTGTTGTTATTATTTGGTCGTGGTCATTGAAGTCTCGCATTATTCTATTGGTCATTCATTCATTAAGTCATTGGTCATTAGGTGGTAGGTTGTAATTGGTGGTGCATTAGTCTGCATTGGTAGGTGGTGCGTGGTGTAATTGCAATGGTAAATTAGGTAATTAGATGGATTAAATGGTGCGTCCGTGCATTGATGCGTCGTTGGGTGGTTCCCTCGTTGTCGTCCGTCGCTTGCGTCCATAAATTAAATTAAAAATGCGTCCGATGGTATTGAGTCGTGAGTGGGTGGTGCCCCCCCCCCCCCCCCCGTGCGTCATTCCCCCCGATGGATGGGGTAAAGATGCCGTCCCCCCGGGTCCGTTCCCTGTCGGGTTGGTCCCGCCGTCCGATGGGGTTTTATGTCCTGTCCATTAAATAGTCATAATTAGGTAAGGAAAGGTAAATTAAAATTAGATCCCCCCGCCCAGTGCAATTCTAGTGGATTCCAAAAAGATAGTGGTCCTTGAGGTCTTGGTGCATTAGGTGGTTAATGCGATTGCCGTCAATAGGTTGATTCCCCCCCCCCCCGTCGTTCAGCTGGGTCGCAAGGTGTTGTTATTGTTGTTGTTGCTTAGCTGTTGTTGGCTTGTTTAATTTTGTTGTTGTTGTTGTTGTTTGTTGTTGTTTGTTGTTGTTGTTTTTGTTGTTGTTTGTTGTTCGATTCCATTCCATTCCATTCCCCATTCCATTCCATTCCATTCCATTCCATTCCATTCCATTCCATTCCATTCCATTCCATTCCATTCCATTCCATTCCATTCCATTCCATTCCATTCATTCCATTCCATTCCATTCCATTCCATTCCATTCCATTCCATTCCATTCCATTCCATTCCATTCCATTTCCATTCCATTCCATTCCATTCCATTCCATTCCATTCCATTCCATTCCATTCCATTCCATTCCATTCCATTCCATTCCATTCCATTCCATTCCATTCCATTCCATTCCATTCCATTCCATTCCATTCCATTCCATTCCATTCCATTCCATTCCATTCCATTCCATTCCATTCCATTCCATTCCATTCCATTCCATTCCATTCCATTCCATTCCATTCCATTCCATTCCATTCCATTCCATTCCATTCATTCCATTCCATTCCATTCCATTCCATTCATTTATTCCATTCTTCCATTCCATTCCATTCCATTCCATTCCATTCCATTCCATTCCATTCCATTCCATTCCATTCCATTCCATTCCATTCCATTCCATTCCATTCCATTCCATTCCATTCCATTCCATTCCATTCCATTCCATTCCATTCCATTCCATTCCATTCCATTCCATTCCATTCCATTCCATTCCATTCCATTCCATTCCATTCCATTCCATTCATTCCATTCCATTCCATTCCATTCCATTCCATTCCATTCCATTCCATTCCATTCCATTCCATTCCATTCCATTCCATTCCTTCCATTCCATTCCATTCCATTCCATTCCATTCCATTCCATTCCATTCCATTCCATTCCATTCCATTCCATTCCATTCCATTCCATTCCATCCATTGTCCATTCCATTCCATCGTCCATTCCGTCCGTTCCGTCCATCCGTCCATCCGTCCGTCCATCCATTCCATTCCATTCCATTTATTCCCCATCCATTCCCATTATTTTTGTGTTGGTTGTGGATTCCCTACGTAAGTCCAATTTGGTTCCCCGTAAGTTGATTCCCATTTTTGGTTGGTCAAAGATTAGATTGATTTGATGGTCCGTTGATTGAATAGATTGGGTCGATTGAATTGATTGAATTGATTAGTTTGATTATAGATTGTCGTTTGGTCAAGATGAGTTGGGTGGTTAGTGGTCCAGGTGATTCAGATTGATTTAGATTCCCCCGCTGATTCGGTGGTCAGGTTGATTAGGTGGTCGCTTCGATTGGGTGATTAGTTTAATTAGATTCCCCCAAGATTGGATTGATTCCATTCCATAGATTTGATTGGATTCCATTAAGGTGATTCCCAGGTAAGTCAATTGGTGGTGGGTAAGATTAGGTGTTTGGGTTGTCCAAGATTATTTGGAGTAAAAGAATTAGGTAGTGGGTCAGGTGGATTGGGTCCTCTTCAGATCTAATTAATTAGTTAGGTGGGTTGTGGGTAAGGTGGGTAATTAGGTAGTGGATTTTACATTATTGGTGTTAGATTAGGTGGGTCGTAGGTGGGTAAGTGGATCATTTGGTGGGTTCTGCGTCCGTCGTCCACCCCTTCTCCATTATTCTTGTCCCATCCATCCATTATTCGTCCATTCCCCCCCCCTCCATTTCTCCATTCCATCCGTTCCATGGTTTATTCCATTATTATTTATTTATTTTCTTTATTTATTTATTGTTATTTATTTATTTATTTATTTATTTTATTTATTTATTTTTATTTATTTATTTATTTATTTATTTATTTATTTATTTATTTATTTATTTATTTATTTATTTATTTATTTTGTTTATTTATTTATTTATTTATTCATTTATTTATTTATTTATTTATTTATTTATTTATTTATTGTTGTTATTTATTTGTTGTTGTTATTTATTCTTATTCGTTATTAAGTTTCATTCATTAAATTGTTGTCCATTCTTTGTGATTATTCGTCGTCGTCGTCGTTGTCGTCGTCTTCCCCCAGTTGTCGTTTCTTGTTTTGTTGTTGATGAGATTGTTTTTTTTATCGGATTGTGTTTTATTCGTTTGATGGATTCAATGGATTCGTTTGCCGTCAATTAAAGTTGCCATTAGATGAGATTAAATGTAATTGATTAGATCGATTTATTGGTCAAGATGGATTCATTGATTAGTCAGATGATTAGTTGATTAATTGCTTCATTGATTAGGTGATTGGAATTGGTCGTTGTCGTTGATTCCAAATTGATTGAAATTGATTGGAATTGGTCCGTTATTGGAGTGGTCATTGCTCATTGAATTAATTGATTGTCCATTGATTCGTGGTCGTTGTTGGTGGTCATTGGTCGAATTGATTCCATAGATGGAATTAGGTAAATTAATTCAATTAGGTAGATTGGAGTAAATTAGGTAGTGGGTAAAATTAGATAGATAAATTAATTCCATTCCATTCCATTCCATTCCATTATTCCATTGATTCCATTCCATTAGATTCATTAAATTCCAGTCCATCGCGGTAGGTAATCCGTCGTCGTCGATTCCATTCATTCCGTCGTCGTCCATTCCATCCATTCCATCCATTCCATTCCATTCCCGTCCATTCCATTCCATCCACCAATTCCATTGTTATTCCATTTCTATTGTTATTCATTTATTTATTCCATTTATTCCATTCATTCCATTCCATTTATTCCATTCCATTCCATTCCATTCCATTTCCATTCCATTCCATTTATTCCATTTATTCCATTCCATTTCTTGTTCCATTCCATTTATTTTATTTATTTATTTATTTATTTATTCCATTTATTTATTTATTATTGTTTTTTTTATTTATTTATTTATTTTTTATTTATTTATTCATTTATTTTTTTCTTTCTTTATTCTTCATTCCATTTTATTTATTCCATTTATTTATTCCATTCTATTCTATTCCATTTATTTATTTCATTTATTTATTTATTTATTTATTATTTATTTATTTATTTATTTATTTATTTATTTATTTATTTATTCTATTTATCTTATTTATTATTATTTATTTCATTTATTCTTTATTTATTTTATTTATTTATTTATTTATTTATTTATTTATTTATTCTATTTATTTTTTTTATTTATTTATTTATTTATTATTATTATTTATTTTTTATTATTTGTTTGTTTATTTTATTTATGCGTTGTCGTTGTCGTTATGCATTCCATTAATTCCATTGTCATTCCATTCCATTCCGTCGTCGTCGTCGTCTTCGTTCCATTCTTGTTCCATTCCATTCCATTCCATTCCTGTCGTTATCCGTTGTTCCATTCCATGCCATTCCATGCGTTTATGCGTCGTCGTCCATTCATTCATTCGTTCGTCGTGGTCCATCGTCGTTCCGTCGTCGTTTCCATTCCAGTGGGTTATTCGGTCGTTACGTGGTCCATTCCATTTGTTATCCATTGGTCCGTTATGGGTGATTGGGTTCCCGTCGGTGGTCCGTGGTCGGTGGGGTCTCCATTCATTCCATTGATTTGATTCGTAAGATTAGATGCGTTCCATTCCATTCCATTCCATTGTTATCCATCCCATTATTCCATTCCA
>JABMIG010000037.1:446102-518602 GCA_013187285.1 Cyclotella cryptica | reverse complement strand
TCTGATTATTCTTCTCGTTCTTATTATTCTTATTATTCTTATTATTCGTATTATTTGTATTATTCTTATTATTCCTTGTATTCTTATTATTCTGATTATTCTTATTATTCTTATTATTCTTATTCTTATTACTATTACTATTCTATTACTATTATTATTCTTATTATTGTTCTTATCATTTGTATTATTCATATTATTCGTATTATTCTTATTCTTATTATTATTCTTATTATTCTTATTATTCTCATTCATCTTATTCTTCTTCTTATTCTACTTCATATTCTTCTTCATCTTATTCTTCTTATTCTTATTCTTCTTATTCTTATTCTTCTTATTCTTCTTATTCTTCTTCTTATTCTTATTCTTAGTCTTCTTCTTATTCTTTGTATTCTTTGTATTCTTCGTATTCTTCTAGTTCTTATTCTTCTTATTCTTATTCCTCTTATTCTTCTTATTCTTATTCTTCTTATTCTTCTTATTTCTACACAAAGCACATAGTTCTTATGATCAATGACAAAAAAGCACAAAATCTGCATCTACTACCAATGGGCAGTGTAATTCTGCTATTGCCACTGTCAATTAAAGCAAGGAGACACTTTGCCTTAGCCAACGTCAATGTATTTATCACATAAGTGACCAATTCTACCCAACAATGAATAGTAACACCCAGGGCATGTTGTTCAAGAGGTATGCTTTGAGAATAAAGCACATTTTTATTCTGGTCACTGACCCGATTCTTGATGAGAAAAGTGTAGTAAACTGAAATGATCAAGTCAACTTTAAGAGATCCAATGCAACTCTCACCTCATTCCCCAATTAGAGTAAGAAGAAATCTTGTCATATGTATCCTGATATTTCAATTACCACCAAATTAGCAATTAACTTCACATCCAAACACAACCCTGTCTTCTGATGCCGGCAAGTTGTTGGTGAGTATGCTTTGGTCACAAAGCACAAAGTAATTCTCATCACTGACCCATTTATTACAACTTGAAGTAACACTATCTTGCTGAATTCTGGCCTTTGGCAGCATTAATTGTCAAGAGGAACACACTAATACTCACCAGTTGCCATCAACACTGTCACTTCTTTGGCTATTGCTTTGCAACAAACATTAACGCTGCTGATACCACAAATATACCAACAAAACAAACAAATGTAAACAAATTCTGTGTGCTTAGTTCTGCTCTCAAATAGTTGACACTTATCAAAAGACAGGTGAAAATTTCTGTACACATCAATGACAGCTACCATGTCATTTGCCAATATAATATCCACTACTTACATGATGTCTTCACCTGCTCAAACCACTGCCCCTGCCATTGTCAATATGTTAACAACAAAAGTAATTGACATTTTACTTTGTGTGCATTTTCTAACTAAACCTCATCTTATTTGTGTGCAATGGTGTTTATCACAGTTTTGAATGAAAATACCACATGGCATTACATTTACCTTAAACAAGAACATACCTCAATACTATACTAAGTAAATTGTATTAAGGTACAATACCTGTAGTAGAAAAAGTATTTTTTAAACTAGAGGTGTCCACAGACTTTGAATTATGGCATTTTCATGTTAGAACAAATGGAATAAATTGAAGTTCGCAAAGTTCACAACTATTTTTGATCCAGTATTCCTCCACCTGCCGAGGTATCTCTGTTTGTGGAGGATGTTGCTCCGATTGAAGATGACTCACCTCCTATAGTAGCACTGAGATTAAGTACATCATCCAAATCTGGAGGAAGAGTGATGCTTGAAGAACAATTAAGCACAGCTGCAACGAGCTCCGCATGTATTTGGGATGGTGATGTCCTATTCCATAAGTAGCTGCAACAAAACAACATAGCAAAAAAGATTGAGCATACCCCTGACCTGAGCCGGTCACCAAAAAAAATTAAGCACGAAAATTATAGGTAATTTCAACAGGTGTCAAAGAATTAATTTTATGCACATTATTACTACAATTGTGAGGATGGAAGGGCAGTGGAACTGCAATTCCATTCCTCACAATGCAATCAAACATTGTGTAGATCCTAGATGAAATTAGTATGATTATACACTTCTCAAGGGGTTCCCTTGTTTGGGGCTACGGACTTCTGTCTTGGGGAGTCCATGCCGTTGGGAGAAGGGCAGTCGACTCCTGCATAGGGGAGTCCATGCCTTTTGGATCAGGCGCAGTGGACTCTCCTCCTGGGGAGTCCTGCGAATGATACTTCAAATTTTAGTACCTAAGGGTACTAAAGAAGGCAGATTGTTGGCCTATGTCACTTGCCCCCACGAATGGAGTGTCAGGTAAAAATGGAGCAAAAAATCTAAGTGATTTTAGATGAAAAAAGGGTTCTCATGAGAGTAACTATCACGGCAAACAAAAAAACACTGGTAACCTCCCGGTACACTTGAGTGTACAGGGAGGTTACCAGAGACCCCAGGAATGGTATCTTCCGGTAACCTCCCTGTACACTTCTGTAACCAATTGGTACAAGGGTTATCGGAGTCTACTGGTGGGTTACTGAAAGTTTGAGACCCAAACCAGTCTTTGGAGTCATTTCTACATACAATAGGAATTGGTATTTTGTACAGGAAAACAGACTTCTCAGTAAGTCTTAGAATCAATATCAATCTAAGTAGTGGCTAGAACTGTATTACTTAGTAGCTAAAAAATTACCGGTGGCATACAGGAAGTGTACAGGTGAGTTACCAGAAATGTACATGAGGATAACCGGAAGTGTACGGGAGTGTAACTGGAGGTGTAATGGAGGGTTACCATACAGGTCTGGTATATACTAGTACACTACCGTATAGTGTAAGGTTGGGTGGAGTATCTCTACTAGTATAATTTAACACACCACATCATAATAAATTCTGGGCCTGCCCCATCATCTTCCCAAAGAACGAGCCTCAATGCCACATAGTCCCAAATTTCAGCCCCAACCTACCGCACCAACACTAAGACTTGATTTTTTGTGCACACGAACAACATGCTATTGAAATGTAATGACAATAAAATAAAGTTAATTTGAATTCAGTTGAAAGACAATTAAAACCACAAAGAAGAACTTACACTTGCACGCAGTGAAGTGAAGTGAGCAGGAGGCAAAACTCAGTCTCTCGGCTGAGTTTTGGCCTTTAAGGTAGAACAAAACTAACTATTTAATTGAAAATTAGCTGAATTAAAACATATGTAAAACAGGTTGATCTCATCTTAACTCACTCCAAAATTATACCTGCTGCTGCCAATTAGTCAAGCTACATGGAAGTGCCAGGCGGGAGGACTAGCTCAGTCTGCCGGCTGCCTGTATAAGTACTCAATTGAAAATAAGATGTGGTAAAAACATTTCTAAAACATGTGATTTCATCAGAACTCACCTATAAAAATTGACGTGCTGCTGCCAATTAGTCTTGGCTACACGGTGGTGCCAGGCTGAAGGGCTACACTGCAAACAAAAAACACTGATAACCTCCCTGTACACTCAAATGTATTGGGAGGTTACAAGAGCCCCCAGGAATGGTATCTTCTGGTAACCTGGGGGCTCTGGTAACCTCCCTGTACACTTCTGTAACCAATCGGTACACTAGTGTACCAGAGGGCTACCGGCGTCTACCGGTGGGCGACCCGAAATTTGAGACCCAAACCAGTCTTCGGAGTCATTATGATGTGCTGTGTATGCGGGTTTTGGGTATGATGTAATTATTTGTTATTGTTCGAACACGTCATTGGGCATATTTGGTGGATGTCATTATCATTTCTGTTTTCGTCGTGTATTTCTATCAGTAGAATGTGGATAATCCAGTACTGAGAATAAAGGTATGATTTTTATGTAATAGTTGAGGGTAGTAAACAATCAGTCATTTTGGTTTTTGTTTTGTGTTGTTTTTGAGTGTGCTGATGTGCAAATGAAAGGTGTGATGCATCGTTGTATCTTGGAAGTTACTAGATAAAGTTTTTGTCAAAGTCTCTACAGCATGATACACTGCTTATTGACTGATATTGTAGTGATGATAAGTGAATTTGCTATGGTGGTGATGGCAGTGTAATTTCCAATAGTTATGATGTACTGTGTATTTAGAATAAATTAAATTTTTTTAGGATTTGAAGATATCATTGGGTAAAATTGAATTGGTGAATGAAACAACTATTTTTTGTGTTAATATTGTAATTCTGGCAACTGACGAGAGTTACAAGAAAACTGGAATCAATGGAATTTTGGAGTTAATCTCGTATTTCGGGTCAATCACCTGAACTACTACATAGTAAAGCAATAAAAATATCCCGACACGGTTTCGTTTCTTTGAACATTTACATAGTATTTCAGGTGAATGACCAGGATTACTACATCTCGTGAGAGAAAATCATGTGTGGAATTTAATCACGTCTTATTCTGTAAGTATTAGTACGTAAGGCATAAAAATGTATCTTGGAAGTTACTCGATATTGTTTTTGTCAAAGTGTCTACAGCATGATACACTGCTTATTGACTGATATTGTAGTGATGATAAGTGAATTTGCTGTGGTGGTGATGGCAGTGTAATTTCCAATAGATATGATGTGCTTTGTATGTAGAATATATTAAATTTTGTTAGGATTTGAAGATATCATTGGGTGAATTTTAATTGGTGAATGAAACAACTACTTTTTGTGTTCATCTTGTAATTCTGGCAACCGAACAGAATTAGGAGAACACAAAAGGATTCCGGGGGAATTTTGGAGTTAATCTCGTATTTCAGGTCAATGACCTGAACTACTACGTAATAAAGCAGTAAAAATACGCAAACACGGTTTCGTTTCAACTTTTGAACATTTACGTAGTATATCAGGTGAAGGACCAGGATTACTACATCTTGTGAGAGAAAATCATGTGTGGAAATGAATCACGTCTAATTCTTTAAGAATGAGTACACAAGGTATAAAAATAAGCAAAACAGTTTCAATTGTCGCATGTTTAGATTGTCATTCATCATTGAATTGTTCTTCCCGGTGTTTTGTATGGTGGATAGAACTTTCGGCAAAGTACCACCACATCATGCCTTGGACATTGAATAGAAAAATACTGTTTCAAATATAGTTGGAGCTCGGTGCGGCTGTGTGTAATTTTCTTGTGATGAAAGTGTTGATATTGTTCATGTTATTGCAAACAACATAGTAGTCATACATGGCATTTGGAAAAAAATGTGTTCTGCCTATAGTTGTAGTTATAGTTAGGCAACCTATGGTGTGGTTTTCAATCTTATGAGTCAACTAAATGCACCTATTAGCATTATAGTTGGGCGCACACAACTATAACCACAGCTACATTTTTGGTAGTAGTGCTGGTGGAGATTACACAAGGCATTGAGAAGGAAGGAGACTGGAAAGGAAGATGAGAGATTGCAAGATAGAGAGATGAGGAGGAAAGAGTCAGAACAGAAAGTTGGGAAATGATCAGAGGTAGGAAATGAAACAGGTAAAACCTATTTTGATGTCAATGAGGTGGAAAACAGTATCTACCACAGTTGACATGACCACATTTTCAGTTGTTCACTCAGGTAAACCAACTCAAATGAAGTTTGCGTCACACTTCACCTAAACCAATCATCAGACATCAGTAAGACAATACGCCAAACAACAGGAGTCAAACAATGAGCAAGGGGACTGGATAGGAAGATGGGAGACTTCCACACAGAGAGGGGGGGAGAGAAGAAGAAGTTGGGAAATGATCAGTTCTATTTTGATGTGAATCAGATGAAAAACAGTATCTAGGTGTGTCAAAGAGTCAACACCAACAAAGGATGTTGGTACCACAGTTGACATTCAGATCAACCACTTCAAATGAAGTTTGCACCACACTTCACTCAATCCAATCATCACACATAAGCAAGAAAATAAGTAAAATGATTAGATTGCTCTTCAGGGGAGAATGAAGAAGAAGAAGATGATAGCTCTGAGATAGAGGAAGCTGATGAATCTAATGGACAAGTGCAGATGGAATATTCAATACACATTGGCTTGCACATTATTTTGACAGCCGAGGACAAGATTAATATACCCAATCAGATGTACAGATTCAGAAGATGGTGTTAGATAAGAAACATGCAAACAAGTTGACAATCACAATGATCTCACAAATACTCACTGATCATGCTTACCATTTGTGCAGACTTATCTACTGACAGGGTGAAAACCCCCCCTCTTTTGCAGTCTCCGTCTCTGGAAATGATGACATGAATGGTGCAAATTTGCAAAGTGTTAATGCAGGAGATTGTTAGATTATTGGGTTATTTCATTTGGAGACTACGACCCTTATTTCATCATTTATTGGGTTTTCTGGAAAATTCTCCACTTTTTGAAGAGGACATCATCCAAAGACTTCCATCCTATTCCGCAAGACTGAAATTAGAGACTCCACGAAACTCTCAGAAGTCTATGACCTAACTCTATGGATAGCTATGGAGTCCCTGTGATGATTACCTCTAAATTTCTACTTTATTTTGATCTTATTCTAAAGTTCACAATTGAACTAAAACTTGATACACTACTAACTGCAAATACTTTACCTACTGCAACAAGAAAGCAATCATAAATCCAAGATCAACAATGACTTATAGAGCACCATCAATTGCCAAATAGGCATAAAAATTGTAGCATTTACCATGCTGTGACCAACCTCACAAATGCCATCACTGGAAACCAAGCTTGTGATGCCTCTGTACCACAACCTGCACAGTAGACTTTGCCACTTCACCTGGTGTAGAGGCTGCAGAAGATCTTGTTGATTGCACCACAAAGCATGGAGCTAGCATGTATGAGCAAGGAACAAAAGCACTCTGGACTCCCTTCAGCATGAAGGCAAGCCAAGTCATTATCTTCAAAAAAGAACTTCAAGAAAGGGCAAGCACGATGTGTGGGGACAAAGACACCCAAGATGTACTCAAGTTCATACAAACAAGGTTGGCAGACAAATCAGCTTCATTGCTGAATACAGCTAAATTGATGCTGAGATACATAAGACAAAATGCGACACATTCATCCCATACATCAACTCAGAACACACAAGCAGCACAAAACAATGAGCAAATATGGAGCTGCCTCTACCAGAGCCTCCCTGAAGAGGCCAAAGCAACACTGCTCACCTAAAGGATATGTAATCCTCGTAAACAATCAACCCAAGGTAGTTGCCACTCTCATGTACAAGACCATCTCCATCATGACCACTCTTCAAACTAACCTGCACAAGCTCACTCAATATGCAATCAAGCAAAGTGGAAACATTGATGAGATCCACATGCATTTCAATAAAAATTACACACTCAAAGCTTGAGGTCAATCCATTGATGATGTGCATACAATCCTCTCAAATGCTTACGTGCAGGGCGTCGTGGATCACACATTCCATGATTCCATGAGGAGGTTGCGCGACACTTATACGGATCAGACAGAAGGCCACTCATAACAACAACATGAACAAGGCAAAGGCAAAATATGATCTGCTTGTCAACAGTGGCAACTGGGGAGAAAATCCTCAGACCAAGAGAGATCATTGTACGTGATGCCCCAGTTGAGGAACTCAAGGACCTCAAGCTCTCAGCACAGCTCCTCAACAAGCTGAAACAGGGACAGAAAGGACAAGGTCAATAGAATCAAGATCAAAATCAGCCAAACCAGCAGAAGAGAGGAAACAATCAAGGTCAGCAGCAATCATGTGGCAGACAAAGGAATCAGAACAACAGGAGGAATGGAAGAAGACTCTTCCATAGGACAACGAACCAAAACAAAAACAAGTGGACAAGAAAACATTCCATTGGTGCATTCACGGCATGAAATGAATACTGTACAAGCCACATGACTGTAAACTTGGCAAGCAGCAAGCAAACCAAGGTAATCAGTAACAACACCAAGCCAATAGGCCACAGAGCATAGCAAACCAAGCCACTTACACCAACCTGATCGCCCATCTGGCTTTGTAGGCTGCTGAGGAATGATGTTGCGCACTGGCATGGTTAGACCTTGGCTTTCTGACCATGGTTTAGCCTACCATGACTTCAAAATTCACAAATTCAAGCCACATTCTTACTGACCTTGTTCTGTTCATTCTGCTTTCTCTGTTGCACCACTTGGCCATTCTACCACTACCTTGAGACCCATGATCTTCATCAAAGTCATCAACTTTGAATTTGTTAACCCCACCATTGACCTGTGACAAGAAGCAAGCAAACTGGAAAGAAGAAATGTTTCCGCATGAGAAAATGAAACAATTGAAAAGAAAACTGACCATCTTAACTTACCATTTGTATGGGCTGTCATCCGGGTTAGTTGTTGCATCAAAAGAGCCCATTGAATAGCTTACCTTCAAGCTTCGACAGCTTCCTGCTCCTTCAAATCCACCATACTCAACATGAGGGGATTAAAACCAATGGGAAAGTCTGAGACATGTCCTCACAAATCATTCTATTTCATACAAGCACAAGTGGGGACTCACCTACCCACTTTGCCCACTATGCCACTGACTCCTTCCACATAGGAGTAGACACTCTCTGTACCAGGACACTTTCCAGTAAAAAGGTCAGGACAAGGGTACAAAAATAACAAGAATTTCAGGCAGGTAAGAGATTGCAGCCAAAGGCACCTTTGTGTTCTGGGTTCAATCCAATGATGGTATTGCTGATACCATTAAGATTTCAGGCAGCTTCTACATGCCTGGACTCAAGCTGCTTCTCCTGTCTCCATAACTCTCAACAGAACAGCTCGAGACAATACAACAAAGATCATGAGGACGGGTGCACATTGCTATGGAAGCAACTAACACGGAAAAAGAGAATTTGCCATGATCCACTCACCAAAACTCCTATCTTTGAGTGCTCCCAGAACTCTCTGATACCAAGATTTTCAAGCCACCTAGATGGCTTGTGATGCCTCTCATCTATGCAAGTTCAAGTCAATCTGAACCACCTTTGTGTCCACATCAAGCATGTCCAGCTGAACTCTTGGCTGAAGAAGACCTCCTATGACCTGCTGAACTCAAGACAATTGATGAGCTTGTGAGAAAGGGGGGAGAATAATCACAGCAGCTGACACGGCAACCAAACAACACAAACAACACAAACAACACAACAGAGTTGGACCTGTTACCTTCTCCCTACACCATCACTGTATAATGTCAAACTCCTCAAAGCTACCGCCCAAGCTGACAGTGACCAAGCCATACTCACGCAATGGCATTATAAACTGGATCACCTACCATTTATCCACTTGAAAGAATTGGCAAAAAACGGGGAGATACCTTGAAAAATGACTAAGACGCCACCACCAAGATTTGAAATGATACAGTTGCCCTTTTGGGTCCATGATGAAAGTTCCACAGCTAACATCTATGCAGCTGCTAAATGGCTTCAAACAGTTTACCTTGCTTTGTGACCATATGCACTGCTGTATGTTGTTCATCTATACAACCTTGTACCTGTTCTGGAAGATGGAACTTCATGACTAGAACTGTTCACAGACACTCAGATAAGAACACACATTTGGGATCACCACACATTTGCATGCCCAGCAATAACCCTGCACAATTCTTTAGCTGTGGACAATAGTTTATCAAAATGGTCTCCAAGTGCATGCTTAGGGCTTAATCTTAGCCGAAGCCCAATTCATGCAGAAAATGTGTCCTTGATACTCAACCTCATGACTGGTATGGCATCATCTTAGTATCCCCACTACATTGACAACTTCTTCTTTGAGACTGCACACCACGATAAGCCTGATCTTGTGATGTCAGCCAATTAAAAACGCCTTGCGGGATTAAAAAGGCCCGATGGAACACCTACGGCTCCAGAACTATCAAGAACTATCAGAGAGACATCTATCCCACAAAATATTCGAATTTTGTATGATTGACAGCATGTTTCTGTCTACCTTTGTTTTTGCCATCGCAGAATTCATGGTGGCATTTTGACAATTGAGAGCATGTTTTGATCAGCCTCATCAAATGGCTACATTACTTTACCCCCAACATTGCCATGCTTCATTTGTGCAATCATCTTTTCATCTCATCTTCATAATAGCAGATTCCTACAATTGACACCACCTTTGGACCACTGTATTCATCTTGTCCTTCTTTTTAGTCTGTACAACATCAAGTGTACAACTTGTAGACGAACAACCACATAAAGTTGGCAATAAAACACTGCTTAATTCACAGTGCCGTATGAAATATGTTTCTGAGTGAGGTACAATGACACCATATCATTTGCATTTTATTATGAGAACATATGACCATGTGATGCACGAGAGTATGTAGTATCTTACGTTATGAAACAATATGAAATACAATGTTACTTTGGTCTGTGGCACATGATATGCAAATCAGATTTTTGGCACAAGGCCTGAAACAAGTAACCCTTATGATATACAATTCCGGATGTGTCAGTCCAAACCGTATGTTCTGCAATTTTGTTTGGTTTATGTACAACCATATGGCGCGCATCACTACTTTACAATCTGAAACTGTACATGAAATACATTATTAATGGTCAATTGTATCAGTGCATGTATGCAATTTTTCTTTTTCGAACATAAGCTTGTGAGATGTACTCTGTCAAGCAACCTACCGCTGTTGTCAAATGAATTAATGGTATCACTGTATGAAAAACAATAGATAAACACTGCTTGGAATAGGACTCCATGATGTATGATTTTATTTTGGAAATGTACAGATAGGCAACCATATGACCTACCTTTCATAAATTCACCATGTGGACACTGATATACAGCATGAATTGACTTAATGAACTAATGAAGAAACACGTATTTCATATTTATGGTCAAATATGGTCAGCTTCCTGAAAAAGGGTCAGAAGACAAATAGCTTATGTAAATAATTTTCATCGAAGTTAGTGGCGACAAATATAAGAAAGCTTCTGTTATGAAATGGATCTTACAAATACAATAACATTCTTTTTATTAATGTCAGTGTACATAACAACAGGTTGTATAATTTGTTTCACTAGAAATGAGAACTAATAAAAATAAGACAGCACAATTTTTTAAACAAATTTTACAATTTTGTAAATATATTTTTTATTTATGTCTGTATGTCATTTAGAATGATCTATTCCATGCACAGCAATAGCAGTACAGTTGGAAGCATATAACAATGGATGTGACAGCTCTATGATTTGAAAAAAGGTAAGTACATGATATTGTTATGTGTATATCAAGGGATTTTGACACTGAGTATTTCCTAACAATTATGTAAATTGGGATGCAGCTCGATGCGAGACCTGTGAGAGTTCTTGCAAAGGTGACAATGCGGGATATTTTGCGAATTTGTTCTGTATATAACATTAACCAATTTGTGACTTTCATGCAAATTATTGGGGGGTTTGTCGAGACTATCTGTGTTTTTGGTTTTTCCACGATGCAGGCCTCTGCAGTGTTTTTTTGCCCCTGACATGTATATATATCAAAATTAGGGTTACCTAGTAAAATGATTTTTCTCTAAAAACAGAGCTGTGGCATCAATATATTACTTATAATCTGATAAATCCACTGATCATTTTCAGGAAACTGACCATGTTTGAACATAAAAATCATGAACCAAGAAACACACTAACATTTCCCTTAATGCATGGCATTTATCACTGGTGACAAACATTGCAAAACACAGAAATAGAAAAATAAAAATCTCAACCAGTTCCATCAGATGGCAAATGTTCTCCATTGTTTCCAGCAGCAGACTCAATAGTCTGACAGACTGTAGTAATTTTCAGCAGAGAGTCATTGAAAAGATGATCATTGTTTCAACAAGAGAGTAACATTTAAAGTGGACAGCAGGCCTTGAAGGTTACAAGAAGACATAATAGCTGAAGGCAGAACTTTTGGATTTATTGTTCATCCTGGAGTACCAAACACAACAGCAGCAACACAAGAGACAGATCAAAACTATGGTCCATATAAAAGAGGTAGATCTCTCATAATTCTAGCATCCGGCACTCTCTTCAGATTTTTTAAAAGGGGGCAGTTATATGGAACCCCGTGACTTTGTCAGACAAAACCAAATTAATTATATGTTTCGTTTGATGAAACTGATCAGGGCTATGTTCATATACAGATGTGAATATAAGATAAAAGGTATCCCAGTTTGCTTCCAATCAGACCGGAGGTCAGTTTAAAGTCAACTAACAAATTAATGTTTGCTAGTTATATAGTAAAAAAACCCTTGGCCTCACCTGTGCTAGGGCTCTGCGGTATTGGGTGCCATAGCAAAATCTATGGACCAGGGTCCGAATCTTTCTTTTGTCACTTTGAAATTGCATGGTTTTGTTATATGAAACCGGCTTACTAGTGTAAGCAAGTGAATTGTTTTTCTCTAAGACTTTTTTTGTGATTTTGTCTGACCAAATGTGTTTTTGCCTGGTAAAAATTGAATTTGTTTTTAAATCTAGTGGATACCTTTTCTTGAAAATGGTGTCAGTTCGACACCAAACTGACACAACTAACTGACAAAAATACTCTGTCTGACAAAAGTAGTTGCTTCATCTGATGAAGTCACAGGGTTCCATATAACTGCCCCCTTTTAAAAAATCTGAAGAGAGTGTCGGATGCTAGAATTATGGGCGATCTACCTACAAGTCTTCCACATTATTTGGTTGGGCTAATTGTCTTCGGTGGTGTGGATATTGTGCCAAAAGTTGTTGTGTCAGGTGATGCATTCGAACTTGCATTTTCCAAGGAGCACAATTGTGAAGTCTGGAAGAAGGTTTTGTGTTGCTCCTCTCACTCAAGCATGCCTGCAAAACCGCAACCAAGTACATTGCAAGATGAATGATGCAAAAGACACAGCAAACACCACAATGCAACACATACAAAGTACAAATGATCTTTCAACCTACTTCCTAAAGGAACACGGCTTCAGCAGTGGTGTGTTGAAGGCTTCTATTAAGAAGGTTAACAACCAAAGAGTGAAGTTGAGGAATTTGCAACAACAAATTGATGCAATGGGCCAAGCAACAACTAATGGCAATTTGTTCCATTCAATAGGAGGTGGGCATGTGCTGATGATGATGTTTTAGCACTGCAGAAGAAGAAAATTGAGAAACTGATGAAGAGAAAGATGTGCCATTAAGAATAAGTGTTGTCATGGAAAATGCTAATCCAATTCTGCAACAACAAAACATGTGCACAACTTACACTAAAGCTGAGCTTTCTGTCCTCTTGATGTACCACCAGAAGGAGAACCTAGACTCAACGGAGATGAAGATGCCAAATTTGCACACTGAAATCCTCAGCGCAGCCAAGGATGAACATTCACCCTTGGAACAACTCAAACAGGTGCCAGCAAGATATTTGAATGAGGCAACGATGTAGAACGAATTAATAATCAAGTTTCCCTAAAGAACATGCTTACCTGCATGAAATCAGCGCCCCGTCATTCGTGATGCCATGCTATTTTTTGTAACCGAAGTCTCCCTGCACAAGAATTTGAATTCTCAAGCAATACCACTTACTGTGCCAAAACGAGTGGTAATATTGTAGCAAGGGGTGTCATGATTAGAGACATGCTACGACAAGATGTGTCAAGCGGCAGAAATTCTCATAGTGCATGAGAATTTTGTCGCAATTCTTTATTGGGTGGTGGGCATAGCTTGATACAAACATTGTACACATGTGCAACATACCATGCAGTGTGGCAGAATGAAAATGTAACAGGAGAAAGAAAAGATACCAATGAAAAAGAAGGCAACATAATTGTATATGTTGCTGAATATGGAACATACCAAAAAATTGACACCACACAATATACTGTTTTGAGAGCTCTCCAAATAGTGGAGCCCTTTCTCAGTACAGTTGTTTGATGAGATCATACTTGAGACACATAAGTTGTGGTCCAAATGCAGAATGATTTGAGGATTGCCTTTTTGGTCAACTACTACTGGAAGTGTGGAGAGGTTCAATTTGACAATTGAGGAAAAAATGGTGCATTGATGTGAATGATAACAATAATACACGTTTGAGTGTAGCTTGCTTTATTGTGTGTTGGTGTTACAACACCCAGGATTCATCAATCCTTAGGGAATAAAGCACCATACCAAGTAACCTACTGTCAGATTCCATGTGTGGGTATTTCTAACCTGCATTTCTCACCTGTTTTACTTGATACACTTCATACTGATGCTGGTTGTGGAAGCCAAGGTGATGATGGAGACAGGAAGGTGTCTAATGCAGCGTGACTGCTTTAGTCTCTACTTCTGAGTATTTCGACTCAAATTCTGACACTGTGGACACTTATTTTGCTTTAACCAACACCACCTTTGTTTTGTGTGAACAAAGGCCATCAAGCTTTAATTCTACTGACAAGGTTGATGAGGATAATGATTGAGGAAAGATTTCACCTGGAGAACTGATGGATGATGATACTTTGATCAAAAAGGAAAAACATTACCCTGCTGGTGTATTTAATGCTGTCATGACAGAACTGGAGAGTACATCACAACACACTTGAAGTATAGGGACACGAGCAGCAACCAACAGCAAATCTTGATAGATTTAGTTCCAAACATCCTAAGTGGGCTTCCGCTTGACATGTACAAAATTCAGGGGGCATGTGATGGAGTTCCATTTCATTCTTTTACGTAATTTCTACACATGATGGCAGAGAACAAAGTGCAAGTTGATGTGTCAGGAGATAGCCCATCCACATATTCTCTGTCTTCTGCTGATAATTCTACACCCTCGTCTGATGGCAACAACAAAGCCACCAAAATCAAAAGACTATCTATTCCTGAGCTGTCAAGTAGGTGGTTGTACTTGGTAGATAACAAAAAGCAAGCACCATCTGTTTCAGACTTGCTATCTTGACATCTAGGTTCTGAGTATCCTTGCATGCACATAAGAAACGACAGAGAACAATTGAATGTTTTAAGAAAGATCTTTGGGAGTTGTTAGATGAGTCTGGAATAGATCTGGTGGATGAAGTGTCACATCTTGGGATTGATGATGGCCTAAGTGTCAAATGGGGTAAAGGCTACAAATATCCCACAGAAGAACAGGTTGAAGCTGTACACAGAAACTTTTATGATCAATCAGAAGAATAAGGTGTCAAGTGACAATGCACATAATAATGTAAGTCCACGCAGAGCCACTCTGCATAAAGCCTCATTCAATGCACAGTTGAGACAAGCCAAGAAGATGATAGAGAATGAGGGACATGTTGAGGGAGTGGTCAGAGTGGGTGATGTTGTACAAATTCCACTTAATGAGGTCAACCAAACTAATGTTGATTAGAAGAACATCACAGCAGTAGTTGTAGAGATTCTGAGTAGTGGAGAAGTGAGTTGCGCTTGTACATCTGGTGTTCTGGACAGACCATATGCTAGACATGAGATCTCAGTACTTCAGGGTATAATCAACATCAGAAAGGTATGTGACCTTGAGGAAGTTTTTGCAAGTTGGCCAGGCTTGCCTAAGATGAGCGTGAGAAAGTCAAAAGTCATCTTTGGTGGGTGGACAGGGATTTATATACCTTCTAATTGTTAATGCACATGCAATTGTAAGGACTGAAAGTGCAAAGCAAAAAATGTCTTATGCAATTCCAAGTGTAACAGAGGTAACATTTGCTGTGTGTGTTGTGGGGTTTAGAGGTAATTGTGATGAAAAGAAAAGTTGTCTGCCATCCCATTATGAATAATGTGATACCATTACAGTAAACAGTGACCATAAAATGAAAAATGACATGTCCAATATGAATATCGGTTGTGTATCGGTATTGATACTGACATATCACAACAGTGCCAATGAAAATTTAGATCAAAGTAATGATACTCCTATTAATATTATTAGTATTGGACATTTCAGTATTATTGTTGGCCTGACCAATAGTTATACTGAACGTGACAGAGTTACTAATGGTCAAGTCTACAAACTGGTACCAATGAGGGGCATGGCCAATATGAATACTGATATGATATTATACATAATGGCATACCATTATAAATAATGGCATGGCAGTACAAGTAATGTCATAGTATATAAATAATTGGTACCAACATATGCATGACTGAAAAATAATTAATTTACTGACAATTATAAAGTTTTTTTTCAAAATCTTGGTACCTTTTCTCCTTCTCCTCCTTCTCCTCCTTCTCCTCCTTCTCCTCCTTCTCCTCCTTCTCCTCCTTCTCCTCCTTCTCCTCCTTCTCCTCCTTCTCCTCCTTCTCCTCCTTCTCCTCCTTCTCCTCCTTCTCCTCCTTCTCCTCCTTCTCCTCCTTCTCCTCCTTCTCCTCCTCCTCCTTCTTCTTCATAATAATAATAATAGTAATAATCTTCTTCTTCTTCTTCTTCTTCTTCTTCTTCTTCTTCTTCTTCTTCTTCTTCTTCTTCTTCTTCTTCTTCTTCTTCTTCTTCTTCTTCTTCTTCTTCTTCTTCTTCTTCTTCTTCTTCAGTGAGCCAGCTTTTCACTTTTGCCATAACAGGTACTTCCACAGTAGACACAAGCGTGCTTACCTGTACATAACTAATTTTTCCCATTGATGTACATGCAAAGTCATCATGTTTTGATGTCTCGTTACCTTTAAAAGCGCTGACTAACAACTTGCTTTGATAAGCCACATTATTTTTATACCTGTGACTTCCTCTGTTTCTACAAATTTTATTATGTCTAGCTCTCTAAAACATTGCTTGCTGCGGCCGCTGGTAATGCTTCAAAGCTACACTAAAAATTTGTCATTTACATATGGCATTAGTCAATAACCTACCATATATCATGGAGCATAGGATCCTAAAAATGTCAAAAGATACTATTTTGGATGATTTTGCAAAATGAACATAACTTTCGATTTGAATAACTTTTCCTATTGTGTGACACACCAAAACAATTACCAGAAGGTAAGCTTCCTGTAGAGTGTAATCAGTTTAGGCCAGAAACGCTTAGTTTTCGAAATATACGCAATTCAAAAATTGAGTGGGTCGTATAATCGGTGGGGACCTATGCTCCGTGATATATGGTAGTTTAACACCAATCAGAATGCTAGTCCAGATCTGGACTAACAATAATCTTTAGTCCAGATCTAGACTAAAGATTTTGACTTTTTCAAGTTTGACTAGAAGGAGAGGTCCTACACCACTGACATCACTGGTGAATTTCTCACCAAAAATCAGCCCTAGAAACATATCACCACCCACCATGTCCATCGCAGGCAGTTTGTAGTACTCGCCGCCAAAAATACTACACACGCCATGGTTTCTCCCATGTTATTGATATTTTTGGTCAGGATGCGTGACCGGACCAAAACACAACTTATATTGAAATTAGGGAATCCGAGAAAGTGATTTGAAAGTTCTGGGAATGATAGGTAATAGGCCACAATAAAAAATAAAGAAGGAAAAACTCGAATTGCTAGTCCAGTAAAGGTAGGCTAGAGATTAAAACTAGACTAGCACTGGACTACTGTAATTCTTAGATTATAAGGTAACAAAATGTTAAAAGATACATATGTTGCTTAAGTGAAAGTTAGTGCCTGTTACATGTAAAAAATTATTGGTATCAACTGCTACTTACTAAATAGTCATGAATTGTACTGTAGAGCAATCAGTTTTTCCATGTCAGTGTTAGTGTTAGCACATATCATTTGTGGTCAGTTTTGATGTAAAATGACATAGCTTGTGAACCCGAAGGAGTCACGTGGAGCAATACACATTGGCGTGAAGAAGATGAACAAAGCTATCACTTAGTAATGATAAGTGGCTCTGAAGGACAAGTCAACTGTGGGAAAATGACATTTTTTCTAGTGGTCGGAGTCTTGACCTTATAATGTGGTGTCCTTATAATCTAAGAACTATGGTAGTAATCACAATAAAAAATTACCGTTCTGATAGGCGTTAAAAAACTGCCTCACTGGAGAAGGAGGAGAAGTAGAAGAAGGCATGGTTTTCAATACAACTAAGATTTTGAAAAATCTTGTCAAGATCAATTTCCCCGGTGTTCCCTGAACCCTGCAAGATACTGGATTTTGTTAAATTGAAAGGTAGTGTCATTCTTCAAAAACGTGTGTAACTCTAGATAATGTGTTTATAAATGTCTTTAGAAACAACAGGGTGCATTCTGAGACATACCTCTCTACCTTGAGTCATGGAACTTCATTTGGCGATTCAAAATTTTTGATGCCAATCTAGCTTCCGAGTTGAACCCACAAAAAACCTAGTGCCACTAGTGCCAATTAGTGCCAATTCTCAACACCATTTGATTGGTGCATTGAATGCCTTGATTGCGCAGTTTTTTGACAAATGCATTCAATTCTTCCTTTACAACTTCCAGAAAACTACTTCATCCGGGATGTACCCTCTGGGTGTTTCCACTCTTGGTTGAAAGGGATGAACCCATCTTCCTCGTCTAGCTCACCCACTTTTTCTATCATTTTGCACCAGCGAACACGGTGGGAATGCCACAATAGTGGCACGATGCAACCAAACTGTGCCCATCTTGATGCACATCAATGGAGCTTACAAAGTCAAAATTCTCTTTCAGCTGAAATGAACGGCGGGAGTTGTTCATTCTAAACACAGTAATGATGGCAAATTCTTAAATTAAAAAATGGCAATGTAATATGGTAATTTGCATCAACTGAATAGCATTACTGTTATTACATTTAACAGTCTGATGCAGACTTTATGAATTCAAAACATAAATTATCGTGCAGATTAAATTATGTTTTGGGGTTTCAAACAATGCGTTCTTCTTCTTTCTTACCCACCAAACAGAGGACACAATATTACTCCTTTGTAATAAGACATCAAGCTGTCTCATTACTTGAAATTGGCAAGAATTCAAGAAGATGGGCGGGTGATTGTTGAGGTGATCAATTTGAGCTGAGATCAGTCTTCATGTGGCACGGACATGAAGACTGTTGAAGACCAGGGAGGACAAATCAATTTTTGGCACGGAGGGAGTTACAAAGGACAGAAAAAAGAAGTTCCCCCTACGGAAATAAATAAGCAAAGATATCAAAAAATAGCACGGACAATAAACCAACTCATTTACCTAAACACCGATTTATGTGGTTGTCCCATACAGTACGAACTCTTGTGCCATCTAGTGCAATCTAGTGCCATGTCCATGTAATTGTACTAATTCCAGCGTATTCAATTAGTGCCATCTAGTTCCATCCCGTTCCATCTAGTGCCAGCTAGTGCCAAAAATCAGCTGAACTATTGGCCCTAGTTGGCACTATGGGGACCTACTCTTGGCACTACTGTAAACTGCACATTCTAAGGTCAGCAAATATCAAAAGATACATTTGTGCAGAAGACCAAAGCTAGTGACGCTACCATGTAAAAAATATTAGTATCCACTTCTACCAAAAATTGTGCCATTTGGCAACTATTCCATCACAATTGTGGGTACGCATATGGGTGGATGGTGGGGGACGATTAGATCCATAGTTTGTTTTTAAACTAACAGATTAATTTGTTTATCAATTCTTTTTAAACACACATAATCATTTTATTTAAAACCATTCAAATCCACTCTTCACCATGCATTTTGTACTGTTCATGCAGGGAGGTTCTTGTAGACCTCAACGGCCCATTCTGCCACCAACTGCTGTGTCGGTTCCTTGGTGACTCCATTTACCATGCCTTCTCCCATCAACATCCAATTCTCCCACTTCTCGCGCATTCTCGACTTGATAGACTTGTTGATTCAAACATCAATGGGCTGGCACAAATACGTGCAGCCCGGAGGTATGTGAACTACCTCAATTCCAAGTGGTTGAATCCAGTTCACAATGTTTGCCATTATGTGAACTCGATACACATCAAGAATCAGGATTGGGATAACATCAGGTCCCTTCTCATTTTGCCAAAGGATCAGGACATCATTGATCCATTTCTCCATCATTTCCTTGTCCATCCATGCTTTTTTCTGGCATGCGTAGTGTCCTTCACTGGGATATGTTGCAAACTCAAGTGTGATACGCCCGTTTGCTGCACCTTTGAAGATGAGCATTGACAGCAGTCGCCCGCTGCTTGCATCAACCATTGCAATGGGCGTGACTCTCTTTGTGTTGGAGATCAAAGAATGAACGTGGATCATTTTTGTACCCTTCTTCTTGAGAGTCTTGGTGGTATGAAACACAAATGGGATCGGCGTCTGATCCATGATGATGATCAGCGCCGGATCCACGTCTGCCACTTTGTCCCTCATCATCTGAATGAAGTGGCACAACTCTTCCATGGTCTCATGGTATTCCTTTTGGGTGGAGTGCATTGCAGCACGATGAGTGAGGCCCATTTGCTTCGTGAAAAGCAGCACCACCTTCTCACGAGCGTTTATGCTCTTCAACATAAAGTTTGGTTGCAAGCGGGATGCTTCATGACAAACCATGTGGCTGCTTACCTGAATACCATGTGTTTGCGTTGCAGCGATAAATTGCGTTGATTCATTGCAGACGGGGGCGAGAATACGTGGCCGACCGGGATGTATCTTCCTGGTGGTACTGTTGACCTTGTTGTGCACAAAACTGTTGTTCGCTTCAAGATCACCCGCCATTTCTACCGCTTTTTTGAAGCAGTAATAGTACTGGTGAGGTAACCCAAATAAAGGACACGCTTGGCAAATAGAAATGCCGCTAGGCACAAGCGTGCCAACAGCTTGCACTAACTCGCCTTTTTCCTTGATTGTATAGGAACGCCTTGATGCAGTGACAGCATGAACACCACATTGTTGAACGCCGGCATGGCCATCAACAGAATAAGTGGTAGGTTGCTCATGAACTTTGACTGGATGAACCATTTTTTGAAATCAAATTATGAGTCAAGTAAAACATCGTTATATATGAAATCATAATTGTTTTAGCTGTTCTTTCTTCGCTCTACAACTTCTGGAGCGAAACTGAAACAAAACAGTAGATACATGTCTTTAGTTATTCCTTCATTCAGTGTTTAAACACAGCAAAAGCTCTGCAATGATGACTGTGATTGCAGACATAGGAATTAATGATGGAGGGACAAGGAGGTGGAATCGGAGAAGGAGATGGCAGTATGAGATGGCACGAGTACAAGAGATGTAAAACTGGGCTCTGAGTGAGCACACTTGCAAAACTTGGAATGCAGCCCGCTAAAAACCTGCAATGAGCCTCCAACAGAATGTCACATCTGGCGGGAAACCCTACCGTACGGTACAATAAAGTAAAAATTTAAGGTGTTACAAATACCCACCATATTAAAAACACTAACTTGCACCCGATTATAAGTGTGGCTTAAATATATCTGTTGTACATGTGTGGCACTTATAATCCGGGTTTACGGTAGTTACCAAAGTACCTCTAATTGTATTGTAGAGGCATCATTTTTATGATGAGAGTGTTAGCGCAGTTCGTTGTGGTGAGTTTTGCATGTCAAATGACATAACTCGCGAACTGGAAGGAGTTAAGCGGAGCAATACATATTGTTGTGATGTAGTTAACTAAGGCTATCACTTTGTAATAGTTGATGGCTCTGAAGAGCAAGTTAAGTGCGTGAAAAAGACATTGAGGTTGAGGGAAACAGTGAAATAAAGAAATAAACAGGAAAAAATATGTTTTGTTTTAGAGGAGGAAGCGTTAACATTTTTTACCTACACTCCACAATAAAAACGTAGAAAATGATGTGTCTTGTTAGGAGGTGTGCGATTCGGGCAGGAGTGAAATTTTCAATAATTTTTATAAAAGCCAATTATAGCCTATAACATAGCCTATAATATATATAGCCTATAATATAGCTTATTTCTTGAAAATAGCTTATTTCTCGAAAATAGCTTATTTCTTGAAAATAGCTTATTAAATAGCCTATTTTTGAGAAATAGGCTATTTTTGAGAAATAGGCTATTTTCGAGAAATGGGCAATTTTCGAGCTCTACTGCACAAATTACTATTCCTACATGACTAGTGCTGCTATTTTCGAGAAATCGGCTTTTTTCGAGATATAGGCTATGCTCTAGAAATAGGCGATTTTTGGATTTCGAAAAGGGGTAAACTATTCGGAGCGCTTCTGATACCGTATAATATACGGTAATGCTGTGTCACTCTTGTATTTCTTATTCCTTACTGGATGTATTTATCTTACCTTCTTGTTTTAAGGTATCTCTTTCTCTCGCCCATTTGCATTTTTGCCAGATTGCTGAGAACATTCTGAACGACTGCGATCTTTTGTTACTTCCGTACAGTTTCCACGACCCTCCCCATTCTCAACGCATGGCACACGCACGCCGAATCTTTTCATTGCACCACTGACCATTTAATTTCACCACAACACATGAACTTAACGCACCACTGTTAATTTCATCTCACCGCACCACACCATCTGAATGCATCATTTTGCAACAACACGCATAATCCCCACTGATAGCCATCCACCACCGTAGTTTTATCTCACTCATTGATCTCACATCTCCCACACTAATTCCATCTGTCTGGTCGTTCGCTCACCCCCCCTCCCCGTCCAAAAGCTATTCACCATGCCGTGTCCATTTCCCGGATCTACGTCTCAACGTCTCACAGCTGAACTTGCCGCGGAGGGCAGTGTTGCCATGGAGGTGCGTCTCGCGATTGAGGCCTCACCGACCCCACCTACTTCCCCTCACGGTAAGTGAATGTGTTTTTCACCTGACATGTCTTTTACATGTGTTTGCCCATCAGTTGACTGCCTCTTATGATGTGCGGTTGTGTTGTGACCGTGTCCGCATGTTTGATGTATTATGTCTCTCAATAGACCATGCGCGTTGGTTTCCCACCATCACCCGCATATCATGCGGTTGTTACACGTCTGAAACCGCATTTTATGCACTGATTGCTTCCTCGCATATCGTACGGTGACTGGTGTCCGCTGACGCACCGTGTTCTTTACGGTAACGACCTGTGTTGCACCGCATGTCATACGATGAAAAACTCCCCGCATATCATACGGTGACTCGTGTTCTCTGCTACACCGTCCGATATACGGTGATGAATGGTCTGACACAGCATGTTTTTCATGGAATAATTCCCTGCATATCATACGGTGACTTTGGTTTGATGGAACACCATCATATATCTGATGCTGATCTGTTTGATACCGCCTATTATACGCGGACTCACCTATCTTTGCCAACATCCTACATGTTTAGGGCCCCCACCCAAGAAAGCCAAAGTTTCGTCGTCCTCCCCACCTCTTGACGTCTCTAAACCTCCAAAGGCCCACCCCAAGAAGCCTGCGGGTCGGAAGAAGAGCCCTCAAAATAATCATGGTGTACCGACTGCATTATTGCCAAATGACAATGTTCATGCCACCAGATCCTCCTCCATGAAAAAGGACGACCCACCCAAATCTGTACCCGCACAAGCCGCGGTTCAAGTTGGGACTTCCACGCGTAAGGCATCACAAAAAAATGCCACCGTTCCCTCAAACGACCCAGTTCAAGCCAGGGATTCCACGCAGAATGCATCACAAAAAAGGCATCTGTTCGTAATACGGTGGGCGCCTCCAAACAAAAGGATGATCCTGTTACCGACAAGGTTTCCGAAAAATTGAAGGGACCAAAAAAGGGCTCAGGTCGCAAGACGAAGGCGGCCTCCAAGCGCAAGGCTGTTGAAGAAGAGGATGATCCTGTCCCTGCCAAGTCTGTGACCACCAAAGCCCAGGGTCAAAAGAAGGACTTGTCTTTGTCTAGGGGAGTCTCCAATCAAATCAATGACTCCATTCCCGCGGTAGTTACCGAAAAATCGAAGGGACCAAAAAAGGGCTCAGGTCGCAAGACAAAGGCGGCCTCCAAGCGCAAGGCTGTTGAAGAAGAGGATGATCCTGTCCCTTCCAAGGCTGTGACCGCCAAGCCCAAAGGTCAAAAGAAGGACTCGTTTTCGAAGACCAAGGTGTCATCCAAGTCCAAGCCACTGGTCGATTCCTCTCAATTGAAATCGCCTCCTGAAGATGCCGCTATGCAAGACATCCAAGACGTCCCCTCCAAAACTCTTACCTCTGCCCCTGAGAAAGGGCATCCAACCAAGGCACAGACAACATCGGACAGTGCAGACTATGATACAGATGAGGAAGAAAGAAGGACTGAATTCACCCCAACTGAACTCGACGGTCATTTCAGTAAACTCGATGTAGTGAAATGTCATCAACAAAATGACACCAGAAGCCCCATTGTCCGATTGTGTAAGTTCTGTTGTCTGTTTGATTTATATGTTTATTTTCCTCTAACACTCTTCACCTTTATATGTTTTGTTTACATTACAGCAGCATTACCTCCCATCTTCGGTTGGGTATGTGCGTGCCTGCAAATGCACGCCGATGAGGCTATTTCCCGTTGCTTGAGCTACTGCTCACAGTCGAGGCCTTTCTTGTGTGGACACGTGTCTTCTCGCCAATTTGCAAGATACAAGCAAGCCTGGCACCTCAACGCCAAGCTTTACCTCAGGGACCATACCCACCCATCAGTTTCACGTAACCATGACAGTGTCATGTCCGTAATTTCCCGTACATTTCCTACTCCGGAATGGGACAACAAGAAGATGTTGATCACCAAGACCCAGAAATATCAAGACAAATTTTTCATCCTGGCCATGGCTACTTCGTTTGTGCTTTGCAGCATGATGCCATCGGCGGAACGCCAGAAGCCACCCACCAACCCCTCGGAGCTCTTAGAATACGAGGCTCAATCCGTTATCATTGATCAGCGATGTGATTTGGCTGCCGACTGTATTTTTCGTATATGCGAAGAACTTTCCAAGAGACTGACCATAATTAGACATGATAGCGACATCTACGATCACGAGTGTTTCCCCGTCAAAAAAGAACATTATTTGCATAATGTTTGTTCAATGAGTGAAATCAAGGCCAAGGCTGAGAAGAGCGGTGGAGTTGTCGTTAGTTGGCCTATGTTGCTCGAAGGGAAATGTCCTCGCATTTTTCTGCCACATTTCTTGGTTCTTAGTGAATTTGTTCACTTCACTCCACACTTGTCTGACCAGGCCAGCGCATTGTTGTCACATGTCGTTGATGAGAATAATAATGTCATATACAATGAAAAGCCAGCCAGCATCTCCAGAGTGTGTCAGATGATCGAGGATGCAGGGGAACATGGTGAACGGTGGCCCTCCACTTGAAGGTAATATGACGTTTTGGGGTATAAATCGTACTATTTGTTAACAGGATTTGTCAGATTGCAATTGCGTATAATTAACGGTTTAATAGCAATGTTTATCGTACTTTACACAATCATTCAATTGTTTAATCGTATGTCATACAATGTCATTCTTTAATGCCCAATAATGCTGTCAAGATGGATGGTATTACCACTGTGCAAAACTATTGTTCTAATAGCATCTATTATCCTATTATTTGTTAACAGGATTGGGCAGATTGTGATAGCGTATAATTAACAGTTTAATAGCAATGCTTATTGTACTTTACACAATCATTCGACTGTTTAATCGTATGTCATACGATGTCATTGTTTAATACCCAATAATGCTGTCAAGATTGATGGTATTTCCACAGTGCAAAACTCTTGATCTAATAGCATCTATTATCATATCTTACACATTAACATTTATACAATATAGTTATTACAACATTTTGGGGTATACATTGTACTATTTGTTTACAGGATTCATCATATTGCCATAGCGTATAATTAGCGGTGTAATAGCAATGCCTATCGTATTTTACGCATTCATTCGACTGTTTAATCGTTTGTCATATAGTATGTCATACATTGTCAGTTATATAATTTTGTATTATGCATATCATGTGGTTATGCGGATTGGTCGCCGCTATATATGCGGTGTTGTGATTCACCTCGACATCACTATACGAAATACTCAAAATTTCATGTTGTTGTAAAAGTTTCACTAAGTCTTTTTGCGGAATATCGTATATCATACGGTAATAATGATAATCCGGTATATACAAATTAACATGCGGGTTGGCTGACATATAACCGCATGATATACAATATCATCAAACACTAGATCACATCTTTATAATTTTTACCACATCAGGGTTCCTATGACCTAGAACTAAATCAACATAGACTATTGGAGACTACTTCGATTATTCAAGACAATTGTATACTCAATAATCTTACCCATTCCTTTTCCTCCTTTCCATACGACTAGTTTTTTTCATCACAAGCAAACTCAAAGTCAGTTTTTCCTTCATCGCTCTTCATGCCAGTCTTTTCCCTTATTTCTTCGAATAATTGAGCGTTCAACTCTGCAATGTTCGTATCAAGATCATGAATCATTCGCATCACCCCTCCCTCAAACCTTTGTATGTAGGATGCTGGCAACCTCAATGAAGACAAAACTCCATCCAACGAGCTTATAATCCTCTTAGGAATTTCATCTCTTGATTGGTCGGAAATGAGATTGTATTCAGTTGTTAAATTGGCAAGGGAAGGAGAATACGTGTGCGACTCATGACAAACTTCAATCTCAGTTTGCAGCCTTCTTGCAATTGGTGATATGAACTTGTTACTCTCTCGAAATGCTTCAAAGTCGGAACATTGATCAATACTGTCTGCATCCCTGTTGAAGTCTTCGTCGCCGTTTTCACACACATTGTAGTTATTGTCGGCTTGTATTTTCTGATTCATATATGAGTCAACGAACAGACGATAATCGACAGTAGTGCAACCCATTTCTTCAGATTGCGATAACACATAGTCTGCGCAAACATAATCCTATACAGTAGTGTTTGCAGCAAGCTGTACCTGGGTACCATTAATCACTTCCTGTAATGGTGTGCTGGCCAATCTATTGTTTTGTTTGGGAGTTATACGGACACCCATTCCTTCATTACGGAAGTGATCTTCCTAAAAAAAGTGCATCAGAGTCATATTTACACATCATGCTAATAACAGGACACAATAACCTTACCTGTGCCTGAATCATAAGTCGACCCAATGTCGTGTTGTCTCCGTAGTGAGCATTGTATACCTTCCAGTGATGTACATGAAACATATTATTGCTCATTTTCTCCACCAACCGAAATATATGTGAACAGGCTACTCCGCATTGACCATAAAATCCACAATCGCACCAGAGGAAAGTCAGACTACTGGAAAACTTCCGAATATTCTTGCGTACTCTCAAGAACCGTGGTAGCGCAGAAGTGGGCCATTTTTCTGGACTCATGTCGAAATAGTTCGCAGATTCGAAACACCAACACAGCCATTTGTCTGATCCAATCTTACACAACTTGTAGGACGTTCTGTCATCATAGCAGTAATCTGCAATGGCTTGTGTTTTAGCAATGATAATATTCTTTGTAGGTGCCCGGGATGAGAGGTTCACTTGGTTTAAAGCTCTTAGAGCAGCTTCTTCCTGGGAGGTGGATTGACCTGTTGGTGTTTTCGGTGATTTTCTCAATACCGCTGTGAATGTCCATGTTAGCGTTGACACCGAGCTTCTGTTTCACAATGCTGTTTTGTGATTCGACAGGAGATGTTGTTTCGGAATCCATGCAGTTGGTAGTGAAAAGACGAATGTGATTACCGAGATATTTCTCCTTATCCACCAAAGCTTCTGCAAAAGCGATAATTGCCGCAACACATGATGGGCCAAGGTCTGTTAGGGTACGATCGTTCCTCAAAAAGGATCGCAATTCTTGGCATGAATGCTGATACTCTGCAATAGTTTCATGCTCGTTGCATTGTCGCATGATCCAATGAAGAATTAAAGTGCCTGTGAAATATTAGTAGTTAGTGAAACAGAGTTGTGTGAGTACACGTCCGCCAAAAATGTGACGAAGCAGTCTGACTACCCGAACACAAGCGGGGATAAATCATCGACCACCACTTGACATGCGGAAGTCAACCGTAGATCATTGCAGAACAAATGGTGTTGCATTCAGCCATTATAACCGTAACACATGTGACGGTAAAAACAAGTACCCACATACTATACGACCAAAAATAATAGACTGCGTAGAATGAACGGTATAGCATTGACATATACCATTGATCTATCATAACCATATGATATGCGACGATACAAGCCATACGTTGCATACTATGCGGTGCAGGTAATCAATTTAACAACCGTATGACATACGGTGAGAACAATAACACACCCTGCAGACGATACAGCACAGGATGAAACACTTCCGTATAGAGAGCAGTATGTAAGGTATAAAAATATTAAAACGGCAACGTACCGTAGTGTCTACCCGTTTCAGATAGCATAACGCCTTCCTTCGGCAAGGTGGGTTGGATGTTTTCTTTGAAATATTTCAATATGGCATGACATGTACAAAGCATGATTTTACTTCTTTTCTAGTCGGGCACCCTTGAAGTCATGGTTTCAAAAGTTCTATATTCTGATGCGTCTTTGTCAGTCAAGGCGAGTCTGTTTCTTTGAATTGTTTCGGACCCATACAGAAAAGGGAAGATATCCTTGAATATGTAACCGTATACCCATGACTTCCCTACCGACACAAAAAATTAGAACATAAGTAACAAATTAACTCATAATTATATTTGATACCAGGACATACCGGATGGGATAACCGTCATGTTGGATAGGTGACACCTACCGGAGGGGGTGCGAATAACAGAGAAAAAGAACTCTCTTTTTTGTTTGTTGACACGAGCAGTGCAGTCCATAAAAAAGACCTCTGGGTACTTCATTGTTTCTCGGATCATTTCGTCGGAGGCAAATGAGATCATTAGAACCAGCTTCTTATCGTCGTGGAACGTTAGTTCTTCCTTGGGTCCAAAATTTCAGAACGTATGGAGGCATCAGTTTTCAAAACATCAGTGGTGCAAGGACGACCACGTGGCCGAGATATGGCACATACTCCAAGCGTAGTATCATCGTATACAATACCGTAAGATATTTCATTTCTTGAGTCGGAGGTTGTGATTTAGTCATAGTCAGATGATGCCATACAAAAGAGAATAATACATAACCCAGCAACTCACCTATTTAAGAATTCCATGGCCTTTTCCGCAGACGTCATCGTATGGTCGATGCCTAATTCCTTTTGATGTAGCAGCTCACATTTCTGGACCAAATTACGAACTCTTGCAGACTGATACGTTCCTTTGGCATCCTCTAGCATCTCCAATAATACCGTGAGCTGTGATGGACGCACTCCTACAGCCGACATGCGTTTAATCAATAGCTTGATTGATCACTGTTGTAGCGGATTCCTTTCAATTTGGTTTCCGGTGTGTATGGTGAGTGTCCTGTATGTGTTAGGCAAGTTGTTTTGTAGTCCAAATAGTAATACTCATCACCACATAAAAAATAGGCTATGCAACACTTGCACCGATCTTTTGCATCGGTTTTACGAATTGAATGTACCCGGCAGCTCGAAGGCTGATGTCAGAATACTGAGACACCTTTGAGGTTGCCGAGCATTTGATTGCCTTTGTTTCTTGCTTTCCCGCCATGGCGTCTAGTGATGAATGCAGCCTTGAGCTTTTCCTTTTGAGATTCTTGGTCTTCACTCCGTCCTGAGTGTAGTTGTCTTGATCGAATGCATGGACGACTTTTTGGGTCTTCTCTTGGAGGCGGGTGTGCGAACACCCAAAGTACAAAGCGATTGTTCCTAGATCCCCTCACAAAAGAAAACTTTGAACCATGGAGTGAGTTTTGTATCATGAGCACAATTGCATTGAATGAATCCTTGCATGTAAACATTGTTGGATCAAATTGATAAATAGAACGATCCGGATACTTCTGTGGCTGATTCTTGATGTTGTCAGGTGTCCGAGGGGATATTTTTGTTGATGCAGAAGAGAGATCCACAGTGCCACCAGAATCAGCTACAACAAACAGTTGTGTCCATTGTTGACATTCATCAAACGCCTGTAATATTGAGGTTTCCAGGGATTGATCCATTTTAAACTGACAGCACGTGACATAGGTATTGAAGAGCACACAAAAATTGAGAATTACATGCATAGAAGGACAGTTACCACATAATATGCGTTGGGAACATCCTACTCACCGTATAAAATATGATATCAGGGTATGGATAACCGTATATATGGAGATTGATAAAAAAGATGACCGTGTGGTATGCGTTGTCAGGAGTATTTAATGACCGTGTTGCATGCGATCTTGGATACAGTTTGACCGGTGTTGTCTAGAACCTTATAATGAAGGACCGACTACGAAGGTTTTAAGCCCGTATAAAATAGGATTGAGACCAATACGACACCGTACAACAATAACACCGTCAACGTAACGGTATAATATGATGGTGAAGTCACCGTGGAAACAACGATATTAATGAAGGTTGATCTGTAAGAAAATATTGCCGTATGGAGTGCGGTGGTACAGGTGATGACAATAACCGTATGCCGTACGATGTAGTAGCAAGTTGCACCATTATGGAGGATCACCGTATGATGTGCGGTGGATGATGTTTACCCTAAAACCGTACGTTATGCGTTCTGGGTCCAAGTGATACCGTTGATTTCTTTCACCATAGATTGAACGGTGATGGACTAGTTGAATAGTCCGTATGATAGGCATTAAAGAACGGAGATACACCGTATAAGTGAAGTCATACACTGAAATGGCAGTGGTTGCCTTGGACTGTAATTGGCTGCGGTGAAGCAGCCAATATCACTCCTGTGGGCAGGATAAATGAGTAGAAATGAGATGTGAACTATAACAATAAAATGAAGGGGAAGTAATGTGATTCCCAACATGTAATTTAAGGGATTTAAATAGGGTGGATGTGAAACTCACGCTCTCTCGAAAATGAGATGGATGTAACTTCGACCGGGGCTGTCACCCAAACATAGGTAGAGCAAACATCGCATACTCACCTACAAACTGACGATTGAAAGTTGATACCAACACCAACAGAATGGGTTCGTGGGATCAGTAGGTATCCTAGGTTGGGGGATGATCGATGACGCTGACGGAAATCGCCATGGATGGCAGTTGATTCGTTTTGGTTGAGGGAGTGGTGTCGCGGCGTTCACATCGGGTGTGTGTGCGATATTTAATGGAGGAATACCGCCTGTCAGACGTAAGCTAAAGTTCACAATGACAGAAAAATAACGGAAAATGGCTACATCTTGAACGGAAAAAGGATACCCCTCAAAACGAAATTTGACGCCAATCTGAGAGACGAAAAAATCATTACCGTGTATTATACAGTATCAGAAGCGCTCCGGATAGTGGACCCCATTTCTCGAGCATAGCCGATTTCTCAAAAATAGCTTATTTGTTTAAAATAGCCTATTTCCCGAAGAGTTATTTTTGACAGCTTGTCACCAATAGTATCTGGTATGGTACTGCTTTATATCCCCACCCCCAGCTATGGTGCAATAATTGCACCATACACTTTGATCAAATTCCAGATTTTCTTATGGTGCAATAATTGCACCATAAGCATTATATATGCTCTAGCATTCACGTGTTATCATTGAAAAATGGCTTATGTAACTCGCTCCAAATATTGATGCCAAGCCTCCATTACCTTTTGGGGCGAATGATTTTTTCATTTCTACGCGAGTAACATAGGAATCGCCCTCCTTATGGTGCAATAATTGCACTATAAGGATTAAGATGGAGAAAGCTAGTTATGGTGCAATTATTGCACCGTACGAAAAGGATGGGGATATTGCCTCTACTACGTCATTTTCATTTCTCGCGTGATTGCAAAAATAAGTACTGCATGGTGTTGTTGGTAGGTATGGAACCGTACACCATATAAAAACGAGCAGCACCTACAGCACACAGACTCAATTGTTAGTTTCCCTCAACCTCAATTTTTATTGCGGTCAGAGTCTACTCCTTAGAATGTGTGGGTCTTAGAATGCGCAGTTTACGTTAGACGTCTTAAGGGGGATTTTCGCGGGTTCATTATTATTTTGGCATCAAGGAATGTACCATACTTCATCGCTAAAAAATCGACTCGTGTACACGAGACGGACCACGAATTATTTTGTCAGGCCCCAAAAATGATATGAAAAACAAAGGTATCCTCTTGAGAAAAATACAAATTACCTACAAAAATTGGGAAAATCCTGATTCTTGCTGACTATTGTACCCTGACATCGTGAACCATTCACTCCTATTCATATTGGGGACACACTTTTCCCTGACAAATAATTTCACCATGCCATGGCCATTTTGTCCTCATTGTCACAACACCCTCACAGTAGATGCTAGCGGCTTAGTCCGATGCTCCGTCTGCAAACATGCCACAAATCTCTCCGAGTACCCGGAACACGACCTCCCGTCTCGAATTACAACATCTGCCGATCGACCGGCGCCACTATGGGCGAAGTCAGATAAGGAGCAGGCCGCGTTGAGGAATTTAAGCGAGCCGAAGAGAATGGTCGTTGAAGAACCTTGTATCAAGTGCGGTGCGCCAGAAGTCGGATTCTATACAGTTCAGCTGAGGAGTGTCGATGAAGGTCAAACAGTATTTTACGAATGCCCGAATTGCTCGTGCACGTGGTCGGTCAATAATTAGAGTTGGGGCTCCAATTTAAGGTCAGCAAGCTGATGAAAGTTGTGAACTAGACCCATTCTCACGAATCCGAATATACAGGACTTTTTGGAATAATAGCGTTCCTCATGCCACACAACAACGCTTGCTTTTGACAGAGAACGATGTCAAAGTTGTAAGGATTTACACGAGCTGTAGGGGTGTAAGATTGTTAATCACCTTTTTTCATAAGTCTTCAAGAAGAGCCAACATAGTGATTTTTCTTTGCTTATTGTTTCGGCATTTCATCCATGGATAATTTCTTGAAAAAACAACTTGAATTATCACACATCTTGCTGTGTCCCCCTTTTCCTCTTTTTTTTCATAACATTCGAGATTGTTACGACTCAATGATATAATCATTTAAAATAATTATCAATTTCAAAAACTACAGTTATCACTGTTGTTTCTTCACTTACATAAACACGAAAAATGTGGACGAGGGAATCAGGTCAATAACGATTACATTTACGGGTGGCTTCTGCCATGAAGACAATTGGTCAGTCGAAACCAAAACCACATTACAGATAGCTTCTGATCTCAAGTCCAAACCACTTAAAAAAGCGATTTGAGGCTTCTTGATAGAACCTGATATAGAACTACCTATTATTTCTCAGAGCAGTGTATGCATAAAAAATGAGGGTTGGCGAAAGTTAATTTACATAATTTGGTGAAAAAATAACTTTCCTCAAAAATGATAGGAAATAATGTTATCCTTGGGAACACGGTTTTTTGCAACTCTATAGATTCCCGTGATTTATAGATACCATACATGTGAAAATGTCCTGCAAGACAGGCAACTTTGCCACGTGGAAGTTTTTGGCGAGCCAAACTGACGACAAGTGACGACTTTGGCATTTTTTTACTCATGTGACAACTTTCATGACCATCTGACGACCCTGACGATTGCGTGTGACGACATTTTGACAACCTGACGACTTTTGGTGAAGACTTTTTGACGGCCCTGACAACTTTTGGTGACAACCTTTTGATGACCCATGTTACGACTCATCGATTCCCTTGTGATGACCCTTCTGACAACTCTGACGACCCACTTGAAGACTTCATGACCTTCCACAAATAACTACTGTCAAACAGCATAGACGTGTGGCGTGCTATCCCTGTATATTTTTATTGACATTGGCGACAGCCCACGACTCGCAAACAACCCTTCAATTGTGTTCAATGCCCTCAGCCTTTCTCTCTGGCACCCTTTCCATTTGAAGCTACCTTTGACTACTCTTTTGAAGTAAAACAGTACTATCAAAGCGGAGCATGTTTTCGTTTTCAACATTCAGAGGGGCAGAGAACAGCGGAAGCAAGAGTTACAAAGATTAAGGCAATGCCAAAGTTGACAATCATCCTGATAATGGGGAAAATGGTAATAGTGATGATGACAGCAGGCTTGGGTTTGACGATGGGGATGTAGATGATTTCAAAGAAGAAGTAGCTGAATCGGAGGAGGAATTAATGGCGGGCAAAGTGGCCCAATCGAAGATTAAATTGGACGAACGAGATTTGATCCAAACCAGAAGAAAGCCTGAATTAATCAGGCACCTCTTGAATCCACAATCATCTGACTTCAAAAGCAAACCAAAAACTGAGCCTTGAAGGACTCGCAAAGCCAAAGCACTTCTCATCAGGCTTCTCAGGGATAAAGATTCTACCTTTCACCTTTTAACCCCAGAAAGAGCATGGGAGTTGTCAGAATGGTTCAAGATATACCAAAAAGATAGATTCATTACCAATATGAAAACCTCAAAAGGTCTTTAGAAGCAAGGGAACTAATTGTTTCAACTGGCAATAAAATTATTGAGGCAGATGATTGCTTCTCTACGTATGTTAGACAGAGCTACAGACAGAGAATATCCGCTGTGGCATGAGAGTGATGCAAGTAAGCTTCTTGAGAATAACTTTAAAGATGGCTTGAAAAAAGAGATGACACCACTTGAGTTCCAACAGAGAAGAGAAGAGTACCTTGTGTTTCCATGTGACATATTTAGAAAACACATTTACCAAGAACAAAGAAAGCAGAGGGAAATGCCGATGAAGATCACAAAACGCAATAAACTTTCGGAAACACAGCATAAACATGTAGTTCATGAAGAAGCAGCACGTTGGCATGCTGAACAGGAACATGATGATTTGGTAAATGAAATGGTTAACTTGATGGTGTGATTGACTACATGTAACTTGCAGACATCAGACTGAAGCTTGAATAATTAATTGTTTTATTACAAATAAAAATGTTCACTTTAGTTTGTACATATGGCTTCTTGTTGCTAAAGGTGAAGTGTATAATTTGCTTGCTATCAACTGGTGGCACTTGTACCTTGAGTAACTGCTCTATCAAGTAATGCATCACCTACTGCTAGTTCTGGCACCATCTACCTCTACTAACGCTCATTGACGTACATAGTAACACATGGAAGAGTATGGTGCAGGTGCCTCCCACCTTTTACCAACTTCTCAAGGAATAATTGCTAGTACCTATTAGTCGGTAGTATCTCAAGTACGTATTCACCTGATGCTTGCTTGGGTAAACTGCCTAGGATAGTGACCATGGTGGATCTATGCAAACATACTAACAAGAGTGTGGTACTAGTGGTTGTCTCGAGTGGACCCATGCTAATGTAATAACGAGAGTGTAGTGGTTGGTCAACCATGTAGTGAACTGTTGTTTACAACGCCTGCTTCCTCTACAAACTGCTTGATGAAGTAATGTCCAGCCTATTATTTGTTGCTGATGCTGGCTAACTTTGCTAACAAAGTACAGCGTAAAAGTCAAATTTGAAGAGATGTTGGACCAGCCTGATTGTGCCCAGTAACTCAATATTTAGTCATTTATGTTATTATTGTCGAATTGATTCAGTATGTTCATGAGAAAATTTCAGTATCAAGGTTTGAGCTATCAACTGTTTCAGTATCACACGTTGAACCGCTTGTTTCTTTCAAGGATGTTACATGCTGAGGTAAAAATTCCAATTGTTATCATGGCAATCGGTTGACTGGGTGTTGGACAATTTGTCAGGTTCCTTACAATGCGATAAACAAGCCCCACTCCTCGGAATCTGGACTGGCAATAAGGCTAAGACTTGCCTTACGCTCTCCTTCCCATTCTTTCCTCATTCGTCGTATTTTTCTTGATAGTTTATTTTGATAGCGCTCGTGGCAATATGTTTGTCTTCTCATTGCATTCCTAGGTTGGTCCCTTCGTCATTACTCTGTGTTTGTGCAATTGCTCTCTCTCTCTCTACACTCATTGACTTTGTTGGGTGATTCCATGAAATTTGCTCATATACTTCTATTGTGATCTCAGCAGGTGGTTTTATGGAAGGCGCCAGTGCCCTGGATTGTGCACTTGGAGGTGACCTTTCAGATTTCTGCACTGCGTTTGGGCTTAGAAAATGAGATGTGTCCGTTACATTGCCAGGAACAGCATTAGATGATTGGTCCTGCCTCTGAGCTTTGATGACAGAAGCTATTTCTTTTACTGCTGCCCTGGCACGATATACCTGCTCCAGCATGTCCTTTGAAACTACCGGCGCATTTGATTTCAGCGACTTCGAAGAGCTGGCATCTTGATCATGAAATGTGGAAGCAACCCCAGATGGCATGCCTCGAGACTCGGTAGATGGGTTGTTGGGTCTTGCTTTGTGATGAGCGAACTGCACATCTTGGGAGGAGAGGGGGGAAGTCAAGAGAGGATATGAGGAATGAGGACATAGAAGAATTGCGGCAAATGGCAAAGTGCAACATTAACATTGTGGCTATCCATTGTCTCTGCTCATCCCGTGAGTGAGAGCAAGTGACGAACAGTACAACTCTTTGATGATCATGATGACTAACGACCCTAACTGACGACCCAACAGATCTTCTGTGTTGACCCATGTGACTCCACCTGATGACCCCTGACGACCCCAGCGACGACCAAAAAACGACAGTGATGACTCCTGATGACTTAAGTGACGACCTCAGATGACCCATGTGACGACCCGTTGATGACCGTCAAAAATCTTGTGATGACACCTGACGACTCCATCTGGCAATACTTATTGCCAAAGTCAAAAATTGCCTGTCTTGCTGGTTCCTGGAAAACTGCTTTATAAGTTTAAAGAACACAAATATAAAACTATTTTTGAAAGATAACCTTTCTTCAATATGTACAGGTATCTGTAATGGCATATGTAATGAGGTCAAATAATCCAAGCTTTTTTGAATAGTCAGCCGCTGTCCATGACCGGACCCAGATTCATTGGGCTTTATTCAGAATTTGCATTATTACACCAGTAGTAAAGGAAAGATTTTTGGAGCAGGGGTAATGTCAGAAAGTGAAAGTGTTTGTATCCTGTGTTGTGTTGTTGACTAGCTAATAAAAAGGTAGCACAAGGGTCTCACTCACTGTGACCACAGGGTCAAATGAAATAGAATGGCCTATGGTATGATAATTGCTTCACAAGTGCGACATACTACCTGCTCACCTTGCTTGCTGTAAGCAGGGCTCACCAAGATTAATTATTATACTAGCCCCCAATTCAATTCAAGAACAGGAAAAATACTTTGTGGTCCAAGCAAGGTAAGAAAGACAGGAGCATCATGATTAGAAAATAGAGCAACCATGACTGCAACAACATTTGCCAAAAAATGTGACAAGTCACAATGACTGATAACATAATCAATACAATCTTGGCCCTTCACAAAACAATGTATTGAATACACTAACGTTCACCATCACTTTAAAAATCATCCTTTACCCTAACTGACCACACATCATGCCCTAACAATGGAGACAGCAAACTTTGCCCTAAAAATTAAGACTGTAAAAATTTCCCTAACATTCAATCATGTATTTCATTTGCTTGCATCCATGGCATTGAAACCATGTATAATCTGTCACAACTACAACCACAAGATCTTTTAAGTTTATAAAAATGCACATTTATTTGGGATTGTCTTGAATGCAGCTAAAAATAGGGTCAAGACTGCATTGAATACAGTAACGAAATGCTCAAAATAACCACCATTTCCACCTAGTCTTGTTTTTTTCTCCAACTGATGCAGCTCTACATTCACCAACATATGAGGTGTTACTTTCAACAGAAATCTTATTTTCAATTTTGAAAAAAATCAATTTTGTTGAAATTAATGTTATATGTGCAACATGGTGTTGTTGTTCTACATAATACTCTATTTCCTTCACACTATGTTATTTCCTAGATACTCTCAACCTCAGTGAGGGTAATGTAGAGGGTGAATATCAGAGCTAGTACTAACTTCTTCAAGACTGGTGCTCTTAAATTTTCATACACTCCCTAAATACAATCATAACATATATTTATGTTTATACCAAGAACCTGCCAATGGCATATTTCTAACTGACAAAAGATTTAGGGCATTCCTTAACTGCTTAGGGATACCATTAATTAATTTGTGCACCAAACACATAATAACCTGAATCTCACCATATCAAAAGGATTGGTCAATGTCAATTGGACCAATGCATCATCTCCATCATCTTTTTATCACTGCATCTTTTCATTCTATATTTTTCTCCATGATCACATCAAAAATGATTGTGTGTATCACTGGTGCTAAGAATTATAAGAAAGCAGTCCTTCTATAGATTTTTCAGTACATTCTTGTCAATGGTGCTTATTGTGGATGAATAAACAGTGAAGCTAGAAGAGAATGCTTTGGTGGATAAAGATGATGTGAAGAGACACTGGACTTTAAAATGTTCAACATATTCAGCAACACTGGAAAACGGGGTCTCAATCAGATTTTATCAGAGATTATAGCTCCTGCATGAGTACAAGTCATTTTGATGGGGGATTATTATTAGGGTGATGGTTCTGGCAGCTGGTAGCAAAAATGATGGTGATATGGACATCAGGAAGAATTTGACAAAATAAGATCTGGTGAGGAAGTGCTGATGCCCACTTTGCCTCTGATGGAAGAGATTTAGTTTATTAAGAGAAAGAAGGAGAATTATTATTTCAATGACATTGAAGTAGAGGAAAGGGATGAGTCAGTGCCAGTGTTGTGTATTAACTCCATTCACTATCAAGAATGATAGTGCATCACTCTTGTCACATAAATGTTGCCATGGAGACAGTCTAGGAGACAAGATTGCTGGACAGTAGAGGCAATCGCCCACCGGGGTAATCATACTCAATAGCATACCTAACCCTAATGCTAAGCCTAAGCCTAAGCCTAAGCCTAAGCCTAAGCCTAAGCCGAAACCTAAACCTAAACCTAACGCTGACCTAACCTAACCTAACCTAACGTAACAATGAGTAGGACACATTGCTAAAAACCAGCAAGTTAGAATGTGAGAAATGTTCAACACAGAATAAATCTAAGGTGCAATTGGTTCAGATGAATGGACAAGGGGTGTTAGTAACTCGGGTGCTAGCAAAGTATAGTCTTATAGCAGTAGGGTATAGTGTGCCTCACTGTTGTTGCCATAGAATTGTTCATAGTTTTAAAATGTACACAAACGCAGACATATCACTATGGGATATGGTAAAGAGGTGTCAGTAATGATGTGCATTGTGGTGCATTCATACATTAGGTTGCATGAACAACACCTAAAACCCCTGTGATGATGCTTGCCAGTTAGGCTTGATCACATAGATCCTTGACATTGATGTGAAATTATGTTACTCCTTCCTTTATTACCATAGTCTGTCCTTTGACTGAGTAGATTACTGGAAAGTCAATAATCTTTGGCCAAAAAGTTTTTGGCGTGGCCAATTTAAATTTGTTGTTGCACAGATACTTTGAGTTTAGCTGTCTCTAAGATAGAAGACTTGTTCACAGTCTTGCATTGAGCACAAGATGTGTTAGGAGCTCATCTGCTATACCCCTAAGCTCATATTGATTTAAAAACACATGCTCCCAACAAGGTCTTAAGTGTCTATGCTTTGACAGAATTTTGAGCCTCCAAACAAGGAATGTTGTAAATCAATACACTTGAAGGGTCTTGTCCCCCAAGTTTTCAAAAGAAGAGCTATAATTTAAGGTTTGTTCTAAGGTGCACACCATTTTGTGAAAGATTGGTTTTGGTATAGTAGTAAGTGTAGCTTGCTTTGTTGCTTGTGTGTCTCCTGTTGACTGCCAGGGAGATCTATGACAATCAAATGTACTGTTTTTGTTTCCCAAGTACACTGCAACCAATGATTTTTGTGCTGTTAAAATATTGCCAGATAGGCTTGATCACATATATTCTAGAAGCTATGAAATTGTTTTACCTCATTCGGTTTTCCATGGTTGCCTTTTGTCTGAAAACAGGTCCAAAAGGCCAAAGCTCTTTTGCCAAGAATGTTCTGGTATGCCAATCCAAATTTGTTGTTGCACAGAGCCTAAAAGAATAAAGTTTATAAGAAAGAATACTTGTTGCATTCTTGTATAGAGTGCCATAGATGTGTGAAGCAGTCATTCTACTGCCACTAAGCTCATTCTTGTGTCCTTACATGATTCTCTGATTAGATTTGACAACCACTTTTCAATGTGGCCATCTCTTAGATGAGAGTGTTGATCTCTTTAAGACAAGTGATATGGGTTTGTTCTGACTCCTCTTGGACAATTTCTTTCTTCGGTGATTTTTGTTAGGGTTAGAATCCTAACCCTAATGTCAACCCTAACCCTAACTTCATCCGATCTGAATAAAGATGTTATTGCATCACATCCCTCCTTGACATAAAATTTCTAATACACCACATGTTTCTTACAAGAGAAAGTTAGGGCACCAGTACAATACTGGATTCTAAAACAACTTTGTGGAGAACAGAAATCTCACATCTGCCATCATGATCTACTTGGCTGGAGGTCTCCAGCACATCTGTTTGTACTTGTCAAGGACACAGCTTTTTCTGATGATACAATCAAAGGAGACACTTTGGTTGCAGTTGAGGGAAATGACATTGACAAGATTGAATCACTACTCCTGCTGAGACCACACTCAAGGATCCTGTACCATACCTTTCACACCCCCTACCAGAGGAACTTTGTCCTGATTGGAAGTCAATGGAAAAGACTGACATGATCACAATTTTCCCTCAAACAACATTTACAGTCCCTTTGAGGGTGCAGGTGCCATACTGATTGATCCAGGATCATAATATATGAGTGGCCTAGGAGTTTTAGGTGCTGAATATTCCATGTGGACTTACTCCATCAAGGAGGCAGATTTCCACATTCAAGTCCATGTTATCATTTCTTGAGGGGGTATCAGCAAAATGGAGGTGAATGAAGATGTAGAACATTGGATACACCATGAGCAGTTAAGCGAACAACGCAGGCTGTCCAGAAGTAATGCATGAACTAAAGAAAGCCTTCAGAACAAACCACTTCTTCCGGTCACCTCAAGGGTGGTTACCTTCCTGACCAATGACGGAACAATGCTGCATCATCTCTTGCCCAACCAGTCGACATTGCAAAGCCACAAAGATGAAGACAAGGAAAGCAAAACAAGATGGATTAAAACCACATCAAGCACTTTTATTAAAACAAAGGGACTACAATTTAAGCATGGAGTCCCAGCATTCATCCAAGCACTAATGCATTGCAGTGGACTCCTAGCAGAAGTAAGATCATGATAATGAAAGACAACTCAATCCATGTCACAAGTATGCAGCTCTTCACCAAGTCTAGTTTCATTGAAGAACCTGTAAACATGTTCAAGGCAGTCTTGTCAGCAACTACAGCTTATCATGGTCGTTATTTTTCCTTTCCCAGTAGCTGCTCAATTCTGCAAGGAAATGTTGAGAGGACTCTTGCACTTTCCCTTGTAATCCATTGTGGGGGTAGAAAAATCATTTCCCTCATGAGATATGCTGATGTAGTCTATGATGAAGAAGTAGACATCACTATCACTTATGCACAAAGCTTGGGGATAACCGCCAAAATCTCAAGGTTAGAAGTCTGAAGTGTCTCACATGGATTGGGTCTAATGGTCATTTTGTATGTTGCCAACAGCACTATCATTACATGAGCATTCAGCAAGAATGATGATCAAACCAATAATTATTTTATGCATACTAATGATTTTCACATACTGCAGTTCAAGTGAGATTCAGTGCTAGCATCAGCAAAGACAAGCATCCATTCCTCTTTGTTTACACAAGATGTAAATCATGTGACCATAAAAAATGCCAATTATTACTCTGGAAATCTAGATGCTAATAAAAATTACTGAAATAAGATCCAAAGTGCATTATGAACCGATGGTAATAGAGCCAAACCTCGACAACTTAGCCCTGTTTTTGGTCTGCAGTGAAGAGATGATTGCTAGGACTAGGATAAGAGTTCTCTTGCCATCATAGACAGCAGGTAAGCACAGTTGACCATGCATGCCTAACACTTGCAGGGACTTGATTTCGTTCGGCTGAGACCAGTGCAACATGGAGTTGGAGCAAACCAAAATATTTTTAATGCAATGGATATTGTGGATGCCTGTTTATTCTACGCCACAAGGGGTAAGTAGGATTGGCTGTACAGTCTTATGGGTGGTGAATATTGAATATGCTGTCCTGTTTTAAAGTTCAGATGTGTTGCTTGGTGCTAGCTATGACCTTGGAATAGACATTGATAAATCATTTACCCCATGAAGGTTTTTCCCTCAAAAGTTGCCCTGATCCTCCATTGGGGGAGTGACATAGGCCAGGAATATGTGTTATTAAGAACCTGTAGGTACCAGATGAAAAACACCCCAAGTAAGGATAATCCTAAACTCCCAAGTGAGGCGGAATCCTTACAAGGACAAAGATCCAAAACTTTTGATCTTTGCCGTCACAAGAACACCCCTCATGAGAAGGGTACAAACATACCAGGACTGTGAAGAACCTATTGAAAATCCATTTGGTTCATTTTGTGATGAAAGAGATTACATTGCACCTCAATCATCATTTGTTCATCATAAGCAGTCTAAACAATTTGCTCATAATTACTCAACCACACCTGTTCACATATAAGTTACTAATATCATTTTTTTCACCAAAAGGGCTTAGGTCACTGTCATGGTCATGGTATGTTTGTACCCTTCTCATGATGATGTTCTCTTTTGGTAACAAAGATCTAAAATATAGATCTTTGTCATTGTAATGATTCCTGCTCATTTGGGAGTTTAGATTTTTTCCTCACTTGAGAGTTTTCTATTTGGCACCTACATAAAACCCAGATTATAAGAAATGGAAGTGTAGTCAATGTTTAAAAAATATTGGTATCTGAACAAAGCTACCCTAGTAGGTTGAAGTAAGGTAAGTACCATCTTCCAGCCAATTCTTGCACCTCAACAGAGGCGCATAACAGCAGTAAGATAATATCTGGGACGTGTGTTGTGTGAAAAGCATTGCGTTGTGGCAAATGCACATAACTCAACAACCAGCGGGACTTATGGGATCTTATACACTTTGGAGTGTGGCATTTGAAGCAGGCACTAAACACTAAAAAGCACACATGTACACAAACTCGGACAGCTGTTACTTATAATGTAGAGCTTCTCACAGCAACACACCCATGTGGATTGCTCCTTCTGACTTCAAATGATTGCCATGAAACCTCTAATGTCAACAAAATTTACCGCACACATCTTGAGCACATGGTGGAGGGATGTACAGCACGGCCAAGCAAGAGAAGTGATACGGTGGGAGGAGCAATAAGGTACCATAGTGCTAGCTCATAAATACAAAAGATACCATAAATTTTTCTTGTGTTAGCACCACTAGCTAGGTTTGATGTAAGTTTTGATATTTTTATGTCTCGGTGCCGTAGAGAAAAGGGTAAAAGTGGGTACCACATATTCTGGTTCAGAGGAGCTAGAATATGTCAAAAGATACATTGAAAATATATTATAATCTGTGTAAAGTTATTGATTGGTGATGCTAAAATGCTAACATGGGAAAAATTGATATTTATCCAACCTATTTACCAAAGTACATGTTGGTGCTGTATGTCATGTCAATTTCCCTTCAATGTGGTTGGAGTGCCCCTCAAATTCTCCGTGTGTGTTGTGTGTGAAGTAATGTGCGGTGAGTTTTATGACAAATCAACACAATGCAGCAACCAACCTGAAATATAAGGAGCTATACATATGATCATGTTGCTGTGGAGAAGGGGAAACAATTTATGAAGGCTTTAGAATGTACGGGTCGATTTAATGGGTGAAAAACACAAATGTCATCAAATTTGGTGAAATATATGTTAGTAGCCATTTGTAGACCCCACCTCATGGTCTGTAGACTCCCATGTAAAACCAGAATGGTGGAAAAAATTGACAATAGAAATTACTCGTGAATGCCTTTTTACATCATTGATTTAGATTTAAAAAATAAAATAGGCACTTACAGTACTACAAAAGTCACATGTCTTATGATGGACTTAAGTGATATCTTTATTTTATGCAAGACGGGCACCTCTTTATAACTAGTAACATGTGATTATGGTGAGTCTAGAGGTATGTTAAAGAAGAGTCTATGGATTTCCCATACAGAGTCATTTGCCATACAGAGTCATGAACAGTCTATAGACCCCCCATGACAGTCTATAGACCCCAACCAAAAGTCTAGAGACCCCCCAATGACAGTCTGTAGACTCCCCATGACAGTCTATCCCAGGGGTGTCAAAAAATGTTTGTTGTGAAATACAGTAGAGTCTATAATCTGCATGAGGGTCTATAGACTGTGGAGTTGAGGTAAATGAGCCTTTGTTATGGCAATTAAATTTAAAAGGGCTTATTAATGAAAAGTATGGTAGTTGAACTCAGTACTCATAGGTAGTGTGACCTCCACAAAACAAGTGGTACTTTCCTGGAATATGAGGATCAACAAGGGTAAAAGGAGAGTTGACTGGCAGGTGAAGGGATAAAAATTAAAACTTTTATAGGTATGGTACCAATCAGACGTGCCATGGTTGCATTGAATGTTCTCTAATTGATTAGCCTAATATGTTCCTAAAAACAGATAACAAATTCCGTCCATAGCTTTCTTTTGAAAAATGAAAAAGCAAGCCATTTTACAAGATTAAACCGTTTTCAGCAAAGACAGCTTATTCTTTGAAAATGGCATACATTGGAAAACAAGACGATTTCTGAAGAATAAGCCCCTTTTGGCCAAAATGGCTTACTCGCAGGAATTGGCATACATTTAAGCTTTCCTGCAAAAACTTTATTGATTCCCATGTAATGAGGCTTAATCATCTCAGAAAGGCTTACTTTCAAGACTTAGCCAATTTCCAAAAGGAGCCATTTTGGATCAAAACGGCTTACTATCGGAAAATGGCTTACGTTAAAGATTACCCCATTTTCCAAAAGCTAGCCTTTCCACTTAAACCCCAAGAAAAGCTTGGCTATGGGAATGCATCCTTTCTGGGACTCCTTCCATTCCCACATGACATGAAGAGACTCATCACCTCAACTTCTAAGCAACTACATTGGTACAATACATTCTATGCCTACCGCTAGCATCTGGTACACATTCAACAGCATACAAGAATTTCAAACATGTCTCTCTAATTACCTCCTGGAAGATGTGGCAAATTTTGAACAAAGGAAGTAAGACAGAGAAATATTCCTTCAATGGAATATTTGCCGAGAAGATATTAATGAAAGTAATACCAGAGAATCAAAGTTAAATCTATCATGCGTATAAGTTAAGTTGCTGATTTCAACGGAAGAAAATAAAGAGAACATAATGGATATCCAATGTTTATCCCTTAGAACTATCAACAGTTAAGTCAAGTATGACATTTAGGAAGGAAGCCCTCGTTGTTGCCAAACTCAATTGAATATTTTGAATCTTTTTGAACATTTTTGAAAACTTTTGAACATTGTCAAACACTTTTGAACACTTTTGACCTTTTTGAACTTTTTTGAACTTTTCAAAAATGTTTGAATATTGGGTTCGTCCATCGACTACTAAATGGTATTGAAAATTTTTGAACATTTTTGCACAAGTTCAAAAATGTTCAACAATGTTCAATGATGTTCAAAAATGTGGAAGAAGACATTGGCTTCAATTCATTGTTGTCTCCAGTTAAGGTCGCTGTAAAACATTTCACATAGATATTCATGCTTTGAATCAACATCTTTCTTGCAATGCTCACTGATTTTCCATTTCACATCCATTTCTGAGAAAGACAAAAAATATGAAAGTTGACTTTCATTTAGATAACTATGCACAACCGTACTCTACCTTGTTCACACCACTTTCTTCTCAAAACTTCCCTCATTTCACAATTTGCCGGTTCTCCCTGGAGCACAACTCTGCTCAGTTTTGGTCAAAGTGATAAATCATGAAATCTAAGCGAAAATGCTTAAGAGGGACTTGACAAAAAAGTTTTATTTTCCTTCATCTCCATTGAGGTGGGGTCTATAGAGAGGGGGGTCTACAAAAAGCTACTAACATATTATATCTTATAATCTCCAAGCTCCGATGAACCAATATACAGGGATTCAAAAATATTGGGTATGTTAATTATTGCTAGATTTGCTCAGTTCCATTCCGAAATCAAAAGATGAAAAATAGTAAAATACGCGATGTGAGTTTGTGTTGATGCAGGTCGTGTACAATAATTTGGTCATACATTCCGTTAATTTTATAATCCCTTTTAGGCATGTTTTCATGGCCATGTCTTCATAATTTTGTCTTGTATGCCCTAACCCTTACTTAGTTTTCCATTAAGAAAAACTCTTGGTCAATATCGATTGCCCATCCGGGATCATCGTCATTTCTTGAGAAGATTCTCTCTGGATTCAAAACAGTAGTTTCCTTCGGCGATTCAAGCCCAGGAAGAGTTTTGTTGGATGAAGATGATATGACACTTGAATTATGCACGTTATACTGGAGATTCTCAGTCGACAGACTAGAAACTAGGTGAGGAAGCGAAATTGTCGACGAATAACGACTCTGGGGCATGAGCACCGAAGAGATGGATTCAGAAGTTGGAGTGACCTTCGATATCTCAGATCCGTGGACAGCAAAAGAATCCAGGTAATGGAAGTGTTGGCCCTCAAATGAGATTCTATCATCGGAATGGTACTCAATAGTTGAAAGTAAAGAATGCTCAGAGGGAGACCTGAACAACGGAAGAGCAAGGTCCATGACTTGTTTGCTGCTTTCACTATCAGGGTACAGACAACGACGACTGCTGCTACCCAAACTTCCAGTTCCTGATGGCTTCCTCGCAAAATGCACTTGCGCCTTACTGTATTGCGCTTCTGGCGTGACGAGGACAGCAGAATGGAAAGAACTGTCCTCAATAATTTGTTGATGCCCCCCGAACACAGACGATTGAACATCCCTGCAAGTATTCTCTCTCTTGGGACGTTTGTTCATCGTAGCTTCAGGAAAGCAATTCTTTTCTTCCACCTCTCGAGTAGTTCGTTTGCTAAAAGTGGACACGTGACTTTCTTCCTCCTCCATTGCCGATAGGACTTCGGTTTCGATCCTTTTATTGATAACATAGTGATCCGGCTTTATCTCCGGCATCGCATAAAAGTCAGGCTCGGTCTCGGGGCTTGCTTTGCCTTTGATACCTGTCCCTTTGATTCGAATGCGAGTCTGATAACAACGAATCACGCCCAATAAATAGAGACCGTTAGTAAAGATTAGAGATACAGTGGATAACTGAAAGGTGTAAGCAAGTTCTTTCGAACACTCACCATATCACGACAAAGGAAAAGCTTGTGTTTGAGAAACATTTCATGGTAATACCCTCCACGGTCCGGACCGGCGGTAAGTCTTCTAAACCCGTAAAGGTTAAGTTGTCTCTGAAAAGAAGTCAATTTTGATTGGCGGAAGTATTCGGGCATGACATGATCGACGAACTCCCTAGGTTTGTGAATAACAAAACATCGCCCATGCGGTTGCCTAATAATGGCGTTTATGGATACAGATGTCACATCAGTAAGAATATTTCATGCAACAAGTTGCCAAGTTCAGTGCGTAACTTACCAGGAGACAATGTCTGCTAGACCTTCAGCTTCCACCTTTGACAACATTACGTGAAGTTTCGTCGGGAAGGGTACGTTAACGCCGCCGCGAGGACCGCTGCGCTTCTTGTGGTCTTCGACAGATGTCTCTTCATGTGACTGATCAATTATGTAATGGGGCGTATCCATAGAGTGATCGTGGTAATCATGAATAACTATGTGCCTTGGCTCATCAGGTGTGAAGGTGGCTTTGGCTTTGGAAGATCTGCGTGAGCGGGAAGGCTGAACTGTAAACATGTTATTGTCAAATGAAACAGGATTGTCTTGATAGCGATGAACAGCGGAGTTTGACATAGCTCGAAAAAGAATTTATGAGTATTCGAGACGAATGAAAGTCGAAGACTGCGAATGAGACAGAAGCGAAAGAACTGTAATTGGTATGCAGTGACTGTAAACGGGAGGCCACATTGGGACGAGATACGAGAAGGTCGAGCTGTCTGTCTAAGCAGTATTCAATTGCTATTTTAAAATGAAAAAGAATAGAGGAAGTGATCGTGTTCATGACCCGTGCAATTCCATGCTCATGTGTCGGGTGTGGGGTATTATTATTTGAGATAAGGTGATGACAACGGGAGTGCCCGGGCTTAACTCGTCTTGGACATCATGTTGGAATAGGAGTGAATGACGGGTTTCTATTTGGTTTCTATTGTACTTTCAACCTAACCTTCTCTCGACGTCTTTTTCATGAAGGTATTGCCCTACTCTAGAACCGAATCATCTGTTTTCGGATTTGTCACGAATGCAGACTTGAACTAATACGAGAAAACAACGGAAGTGTTTGACGTCATGATCCTTAATTTCCCCGGATTGACAAAAAGTGCGGGCCTAAATAAAGCATGCTAAGCAGTGTTTCATTTCTCCGTTTCACCTTCAGGGGGTTGAATTCCCTTCTATTCCCTTCCAAATAGCAAATTAGAGAAAAAGATAAAGTTAAAATGTTATTACTCACGCAAATCTTTAATTTTTTCTGAGTATGACAGATGTTGGAGTTGCGGGAACAAGACTAGTTGATGCTAAAAAAGGCAGACTGCGCCATTGTTTTTAACAAGTCAAGCAATCAGATACATCATCAAAAAAATCATGTCAGCGTAATACTTAATAACAGGGAACGTGCGAGAATGATGAAAAGTAATGTTATGCTTCTTGTGCCATAGCATAGCGAACTTTTCATGATGCGTGCGCGATCGTCGAGTCGCAGAAGGAGGAAACAGTAGTTATTCTTCAGTACGGTACGGTACATATTGAACGGTACAGTGGTACGACTGTGCCATATTTCATTGAATAGGCATAAATAAATCGATTATACGACTAATTTCCGCCTTCTTTTGAAACAGCCGACTTTGCTAAACATGCCAAAGTATGCATTCAATGCCGTTTTAGTTCTAAACGGCAGAGAAGGCAAGAAATGGCTTCAAGTGACAAAAGCTGCCAATAGAAGCATGTAAAGCAATCATACAAAGGAATTCGTTGAATTTGTACTGGAACCCGATGAATCAAGCCGATTTACATACTCTCAGCTGTTTCAGGAGGAATCGCATACTTTTGCGGAAACGGCATAATACATCACTTAATGCCAATTTAGTTCAAGTATGCCGAATCTACACAAAACGGCCGAGTACGTGAATCGGCATGCTTCTAGATGGCACAGAAAGTCATCGTCTTCTTCAATGACGTCATATATAATATGGCCTCAGGTGTTCGTGGACTGCGTTTTTACTTGAAGTTCAAGCTCTGACGTCATTCATGACTACGAGGACACTCAACTGCTTAAGCCGATTCACTTTACCACGACTATGTTACCTACCGAAATAAATCTTCGCTTTTCTATAGGTGACATGAAATGCTTTCTAATACTCTATTTAAAATTTTCATCGCTGTACCTTTATGGTATAATATTGAGATCATGTTGCTAGTTTTGGCATTAAGAGTAAAACATGACGTTTTCCCGCACTTCCGTTCAAAATTATAATTCAACATGGGGTTATACTGGATCTATACTGGGTTATAGAGCCAATCATTATTTTCTTCCTGCCCCACCGGATTGGATTACGATGATTCACAAAAAAGAATCATGGGCAATGAGAAATTACCGAAGGGTGAGATTCTCGTAAAATTTTGTTCATTCCCTGAAAAAAAATTGACCCAGTGTTCTAGCACGTTCTTACCTCTTATTATAATAAGAGTCCAACAAGTATTTCCCGGCAAATCCATTGGAGTCACTAGAAATATAATTATTATCCGTACAAAATCATAATCTTACGTACTAGGAAACATAAATTACCAGCAGCCGCTGCAAGATTTTTTGCAGCGAAACAGATTGCGATTTGTAGAGACAGAGGAAGACGTACATTAAAATAAAGTGGCTTGTAGTGCGAGCGTATGCCAAAATGGGCGGGAGCGCCTCGCGCCGCAAGGCGCGCGCTCCCGCGCCCTTTTAGTTTGTGAAATCATTTTCTTGTTACACACTCTTTTGTGACACGATAACATTCCCTTCAAGTTTTAAAGAACCCTTGTTTAAATTTTTTCGTCTCTACGTCTTAAAATGATTTGTGACTAATGTTCCCTTAAAGTTTACAGAAACATTGTTGAAAATATTGTCAGACGTTACACACAAAGATATATTTTTAAAGGTAGGCATATATTAAAACACTAAGACTACCCATTTAAGTCCAAGCGAAAAATGAATTATTTACAGGTAAGTTGACATCAACTTATAGTTCTGTACCTGTTTTGGCAAAAAGCAAAAAAACTGTCTCACTGAAGAAGAAGAAGGAGAAGGAGAAGGAGAAAACGGCTCAGTTTCCAACACAACTAAGATTTTGAAAAAATCTTGATATGGTCTACTTCGTGTTCGTGATCGTGCTCCCACAAGCATCGGCCTTATTATACGTCTAGGTTTGGTAATTGTTCAGACTCGACTGTTGACGGGGATTTTCTAAAAGCATCTGTTGAACGTCACGAAAATTTTTATGAAGGGTTCTTTTCGAGAAGTCATAGTCATTACTCGATTTCACACTATATCCTGTGTAAACCTACACATCGTCCAGCTGTGAGATTTTTATGGTTCACTGTGTTTTCGATAACCTCGGCATTGTATTGTACCTACAGAGTATTAGGCCATTCGCCTTCGACTGGGTTATATCCAGGGGTAAACGCATTTTTGAGCTCATAACCAATATATAACCCGTTTGGCGTTATGCCTACGACTGGGTGGTCGACTCCGTTGGGTTAAAAATAATACCCCTCTGTTGTAAATCGAAATCTCCTGGGGTTTTCAGGCCCTTTTTGCCCCTGACCATTTCTCCTGGGGTTTAATTTTCGCAGCCACACATTTCTTCCCGCCATATCTTTTGTCTTGTTCTTCCTGTCAGAACTCTGCATTCTCTCTTTCATCGATGTGTGGCACTTCTCCTTCCCCATTGTTCTGATCTCATCGCCTCACGACATCATCATCATGTCAAACGCAGACGATTCCGACTTCATGCCTAGAGCTGATGAGAGCGAAGAGAGCTCCTCATCTGACCAAGGCACTCTCATCGAGGTTGCTGAGAAGAAGCGTGCCGCAGGTGAAGCCAGTAAGAAAAGAAGCGCAGCGCCAAAGGCAGCGAAGCCTGCGAAAAAAATAGTTTAATCAAAAGGATTATGTTAGTCTCAATTAAATTATTGAATATTATTTAGTACTATTTGACTGTCAACCATAAATTAAAATATTAGTTTAAATCTGCAAGGTTCTGCTTCACGTTTAGTGCCATGACAGAGGCAGCGCGACGCGGAGGGGCAATGGATGGAGGCAATGAACAGAGGAGACCGCAATCACGGAGGGGGGGGGCTGGTTAAAATAAATGGACAGATCGTGATGGCGTTTTACCCCAGACGAGCATGAAAACGATTCCCCAGTCGAAGGCACGGCTTGTCTGGGTGAAAAATAGAGCGTAAATAACCCTGTCGGTGGCGTGAAAATTCGCCTGGGGGCTCAGTCTCCGAAAAATGAAAAAATTGGTGGGTTAAAAAAATAATAACCCAGGACAATAACCCAGTCGTTGGTGAATGGCCTTACCCCCTTTCCCAGAGTATACCCCCCCCCCCCAATTTTGGCCAGCCTCTCCATATATCTCCTTTCACAAGAGCCTACAGATTATAAGATGTATTTTGCTGATTTTGATGACATTTGTGTTTTTCACCCATTAAATAGACCCCGGACATTCTAAAGCCTTCATAAATCGTTTCTCCTTCTCCAAAGCAACACCCTCATATGCATAACACATTATACCTCCGGGCGGTTGCCGAGTTATGTCAAGTTGTCGGAAAACTCACCACCCATCATTTCTCACACAACACACATCAGGAATCGGACGGGCATTGGGACAAAATCGAAAGGAAATTGGTGTGACATACAGTACCAGCACGTACTTTGGTAAATAGGTTGACATATCAATTTTTCCCATGTTATCATCACTAACTTTGCACGGATTGTAAGATATTTTAATGTATCTTATGGGATTTCCTAGATCTTATGAACTGAGATAATATACGGTAGAGCATTAGAATTATACCCCAATTTAATTTCATTTTGCAGCTTCTAGGTGGAATTTGCCAGCATACAAAACCCCAGATACTACTGGCTACAGTGTAGCATGCAGTAGCAAACAAAATCTCGATGCTCGGCTTGCAGGGCCATGAAGTTGCGAGGGGAAAAGCTACAATGGTGAGATGGTGCCCTTCTGCAAGATACAGGATTTTGCCATTTGTTTTAGGAAATTCATTTTTTCTCAAGTAAAAACATGGACACTCTAAGACTTGGACTTTGTATTGTTTGTTTCCACTCAACAGATCAAAAACCTCGACAGAATCTTGGTGATGCTTCATTTTGTATTGGATTTGACTTTGTTTGCATCAATCATAAGCTGATTGCATCCAAGAGGGCAATAGTCCGATCAATGTTCCCCACCATGTCATTCTTTCCTTGCCATGTCAATTTATTTCTTGCCACCTTGTGCGTAATATGTTTCATTTGGAATCATATTTCCCTATTGGGAATCTGATAGGTTGATTGAATGTTGAGGGGGAAATAGCATCCAATCAGAGATCCAATAAGACTGTCCAACTTGTGACAGATTCAACTGGCAAGTCAAAAATCCAATTCTATACCGTCATTGGGTCATACAATGTCACTGATTGGAGGAGTCAACAGATCAATTGGGCATATGGGACTCATCTAAATAGTCCCAACCTAATAGCATTATTTGTTACTTTTATATTTTAGATAGCGGGCAGAGTGCGATGAAGAAGTACCAGAGGCAAGGGTAGGCAGAGAATACTGCTCAGGGGCATATGAGCTGACAAGATGAGCAAGAGGTGTTGCAACCATGTTGCAGACCATGCTATGGGTACTGCACCGCATCATGCAAAGTACTGGACTGGAGTTAAGTGGGAGCTCAGCTCCAAAAAGTCATACCAACAGTACACTTGTTCTACTGACCGCTGCACCACCAAAATTCACACTTACTGCACTTATATCCCCAACTTGTGGCTGTGTGCTCGCCATTGATGTCAGCACTTTGCAAAAGTGTTGTTGGATGATGAATAGGTGAAGGTTAATTAACCCTTTTATTTTTTATGTTTTAGCCTAATAGTCATAGTTGAAATTTCATGTCTACCTAATTAACAAACTATGAGGCATTTACACATAAATCAATAGCTCTCATTACGACATACAACAATGACTAAGTAGGTTTTGTATGAACGACATTTTAACAACCCTTCGTGACGACACGGACAAACTTTGTGATGACACTGATGACCCCTATGTGGTATATATATGACTTCATACTGACGATAGTGACGAACGAAGTGACGACAAAGACGAATCACGACCTTAAGTGAAAACATAGTGAAGACAAACTGACGACCCAAGTGACAACTGTGAAGTCCTTTTGACAACCCAAGTAATGACACTGACGGCAGAATGACTACCGAAGTGACAACACCTGACGACATTTTAACGACCCAGAGGGACGGCATGAAATGACCTGATATTTTTAAGTGACATCAACTGACGACACTGGACAACATTGGACGACACAGCTGGCGACTCTTTATCGCTAAAGTCCAAAGTTGCCTGTCTTGCTTTCAAATGGGGGTTCACACTATTGAAAAGGTCACCCGACAGTTCGGGGTCCAGCAATTTGGCAATTGTTTCACTCTGTGTTGGTTCAACTGCAAGATTTCCTAGGTCTTGTGTTGGATTCGAACTGACAACGTTCAGATAAAAAATGTTATGTTGGCACGTGGGGAAGTTTTAATAGGACTAAGATAGATGTTGATCATGTCACTACAGTCAAGTTTACTACACAATTTCTTAGTACTCTGAACCCATCATCTCGGGATGAGTCTGAATCATCACTATCACTCATGTTGTGATGCTTACGCTTCTTCTTGCTGATAGCATGTTTCATTTTCTTGTTGGACTTGGTAAGTTTGTCGATTTTTGCGGATAGCTGTGCATAGCAACTTCCTCCTTGAGTAGGTCTCTCTTGTTCACGAGAGGTTCCATTTGGTCTTTTCCCCTTGAAGCTAGGCTTTGGTGTACCATTGGATTCATACTTCCGGCAATCCAGAGTATTATGGGTGGTATGTGCACCCTCATGTTTCTTACAGAGAGAGCGGTACTTCTCTGTGAGACATTTCTTCAGAATCCAGTCACTAAAAGAGACCATATTCTTTTTAGTCAAGTCCCTAGACTTGGCTGCATTTTTGGGTCCTTCTCCAACCTTCTTGGTGGGGTGGGACCTTTTCAATGCATTCAAGGACTTCTAGAAGTTCCCCAACACTCTGTGGTACCAAAGCTCCACTGAGCTCATATTGGTTCTGCCAGTTCCTAGGAACCATCCTGAGGATGTGGCTTTCCAAGTCGGCATCATCAAAGGGTCCACATACCTTCATTGACTTTGCAGCCTTTGAAGAGTAGTACAGGCATGGCAAGAGCTCTACATACCTGTTAAGATGTTGGATCCTCTGCACAAAGTCCCTAATAGGTACCCTGTTAGGTTTCTTCAGCCCATTGCTGATATAGAAACGTTCTTGCTCCGCTGCATCAGTCCTAAAGACAGTCTGCAGGTGCAACTGGACACACTCCCCAAAGGAGTCCCAAGTTGCTGAGGGTTTTGTGGGGTGTTCAACCCCATAGACATCAGTCCATGGTTCACAGTTGATCTGCTCCCCAACAACATTGGTCCAAGGTCTACGACCAGTTTCCGACAGTTGGGTGGAATATTGCAAGAAGATCGCTTGGCCAGCAGACTCTATGGCCTCTTTGCTACGAACTTTGGCAGCAGTTGCCTTGGTCCATGCCTGGAGGAGGGGAGAACTTTTGTCCGTTCCCTTATACTTGGCTTTGGCTGCAGTGGCTGCAGTCACTTTTCCCTCAGCCTTCTTGTCTGCCTTGCATGCTTCCTCGAAATGCGTGTCTAGCCCTCTCTGGGAGATAATCTCCAGTGAGGTCTGAACATGGTTTAGGAACTGCTCCAGACTTCCCTCATCGAAGAATGTGACGGACAAGGTCATTTTTTGGAGACCTTGATTTTATTAACCATCGTGGTGGTGTCCATGGCAGTAGGAAATAGGAGATGGGTGGCTTGGACCTCCCACTTAAGCTACAGTTTCATTTATCATGATAAGTTTTGACACAAAAAAGCCTCTGAGTTTACGGTGACATACCGGTAGTTCATGACTGAAGCTTCCTTAATCAACAGTCTTTACATCAAAGATATCATGTTGGGCCTAGTTGAGAAGGTTCTACTAGAGGGGGGATTTTTATGTGTCCACTATCTTGTGACAAGTGTAAGCAGAATTCACATGCTTGCAATCATACCCATTCTTCTAACCACACCACTTTTCAATTTCAGCCTGACACAACTGATCACAACTATCAGAATTGGTTGGCATCAGTTGTTCTCCCAAAGGCATAGTATCATCAGCAGACAACATGGCTCGTACAAAGCAAACTGCTCGCAAGTTTATTGGTGGTAAAGCTCCCCAAAAGCAGCTAGCAACAAAGGCGGCCTGCAAAGCAGGGGACTAGGATGGGGACCATACAATAACATGTCGCAGAAAGGAGTATATGCACTGTGTAATGAATAAAAAAACCAACGACAAGAGTGCATACATGTTTGTCAATCTGTTGTCATGATATTGTTACAGGATTCCTCCACACCAAGAACCAGCATTTCATCACATGATCAATAACACAACTATCAAGTGCTTACACATCATCATAAGTGGACCAGATCCTGTGGTGTGTCAATCACATATTATTGAAAGCTGAAGCGGCATGAGATTTGAGATTATGGTGACCCAAATGCCATGGAGGTTCAAACAAGCCAATCATTCAACATCGCACCAAGACACTCAATCACCCACACCTTAATTCCTCCATCTACTTGAATACATTAGTTGCACATCAATTCAGACTCCCCTCTTATTTGCAGTGCAAGTTGCATGTCTTTTGGCATGGTGGTGACCCTCCTGGCATGGATAGCACACAAGCTTGCATCCTCAAATAGTTCAACGCTGAATGCTTCCACAGATTGTTGAATAGCCAACAAAGAAGTCACCTGAAAACATTCCACAGTGAAATGTGAATAGGAACCTGGCCTATTTTAATCCTGCGGAACTTCCCTTGCAAGACGTTGGAATGGCACCTTGCGGATAAGAAGATCTGTGCTCTTTTGGTAGCAGAGGATTTTGCAGAGTGCAACAGTGTGCCAGGGCCATAACAATGAGGCTTTTAAACCCTCCTGTTGCAGGTGCACTTCTTCGGGAAGCTTTGGTGACAAGATGGAATCAAGGAGCTTTTCTGCCAGTAGAACGGCAAGCAGTTTGTTTGGTCTGAGCCATTAGTTCAATAATGCCATGATTGACATGGTCTTTGTGTGATGTGAGATTGTGTAGAGGAGCTGGCATGGGAGGATCTTGCTGTGTGAATAACCATGATTTTGTGGATCCACGAAGATGGGAATTAGATTTGATATATGTCATTTGTTGAGCGCACTCAAAGTGGATAGTGGATATGGTGGTGGTTGGCAGCTGGGACAAAAATGTGTCACACTATCAGACAATGCAGTTATTTTTCTTAATGAATATGAATGAATAGAAATGCAGCAATTTAAATAATCTATTTTAATAAAAGAATCTAATGTAAATATATCTTTAAACATTTTTTCACTGGTTAAAGTAGAATTTATAAGTCATCAGTGTATGGCAGAAGTAGCAATCTGTCACGACATTCACCACATGATAGTGGTATGTTCAACTTCTGCAAGATCCCCTATATAGCCATTTACTGAGCTAATTTGAAATGAATGAATCATGATTTGGGCTGGAGTAACCTTTCTGACAAGAACTCTGATTCCAAACTGATGGAAATTTAGAAGGGAGAATGTATTCTTTCTCACTGGTTCGCCAATAAGGACTGGTTGCTGAAAAAGCAACGAGTTGAGAACTATTATTTTTGTTAGTGAAGAAGTAATTACCAGTGTAACAGGACAACATGAAATTATTTGTGATGATTTTTTCTTGAAGATTGACAAGCAAACGTGAATTTGAAGGGGAAGCAATACTCCGAGACCCCCGATCCATAAACCAATCGAAAGCTCGTGAAAAGATGAATCCTTTGTATTTTCCGCAAATCCCATGAGGGCTGTGCAAAAAGTCATAGGCAATTCACGAAAATTGACGAGAATCGTGTTTTTTTTGTTTCAAAAGTAGGTGCGTCAGTACCGTACTTGAAACTAGTCATGGGACGGACGATATGCTACAAATATAATAAAAAAATATACATACTAATAATATTATTTAATATTATGAAATACCTATTAACAACGGCCGCTCAAAGGTGATCAATGCTTGTACTAAGGAATCAGTAGCTCCTTAGTCCGTATCTTCCATATCCTTCGAATTCAACTTGTTCAGCACGTCATCGCGTAACCTCGTGGAAAACATGAAAACAAACGCGCTCTACACAGATGTCCACAAATCGGATCAATCGAACCACATCGAATTGCTAGCAACCATGAAGACCGCCATCCTTGCAGCTCTTGTTGGCTCTGCCGCCGCGTTTGCCCCTGTTCAGACGGGACGCACCTCCACCTCTATTGCCTCCGCCTTCGAGAACGAGATCGGCGCCCTCGCTCCCACAGGCTTCTTCGACCCCGCTAAACTTTCGGACGGCATCTCACAAGAGAAGTTCGATCAATACCGTCTCGCAGAGCTGAAGCACGGACGTGCTGCTATGCTTGCCGTTCTCGGATATGTCGCCCCCGAGACTTACCGATTCGGATACGATTTGATCCCAGGAGAGCTTAGCACTAGGGATATCCCCAATGGGGTTGCCGCCCTCAATGCCATCCCCTTCGGAGGCTGGGTTCAAATGATTGCTTTTGTTGGAACCGTTGAGGCCTATGGATGGTTTACTTCTCCCACCGGTGTTCTCGATCTTCCTGCTGATATCCTTGCCAAGCGTCAGACTTCCGAGCTCCAACACGGACGTCTCGCCATGCTTGCCTTCCTTGAGCTCATTCGTCATGACAGCCAAAACCTTGCTCAACCTGGATTTGATGGTTATGACAACCTCATCACTGGTCTTCCATTTCTTTACAACTAAATATTGCAATTCCATGCTGTTGCAGTCGTTGAGCAGTTGATGAAGAGTTCACAATGCCAAGCTGACAGAAATACAAGGAATCCTGTTGACTTCGTTGTTGTACTTTAGGCAAAATGAATCTTCTGTGTGCACAAGGAGTCACTGGAGCTGGACTGACTGTGGGCAGTCCTTGGTCGATCTTGTTTCGAGTTAAATCCATACTAGATATACACACCAGAAAATGTCTACCCCATATGATGTATTGCCTCCATATCAAAATTTCCAGCTTAATCATCTCTCCTTATTTTTATGAGACCTGTTCCTGTGTTTAAAGTGTTATTCTACGACTGCCAACTTTGTTCAACCTCAAGTTATCTTTGGCATGTTTCAATGTCGCGAAATATTTTCTCCTTGTTTATTGTGACCTGCTTAGTGGTTCTAGTGACGAAGACTCCATGGTATAGTAGTGTCAAAGTACAGAAACAATGCGTAGGTGTGTTATGAATTGAGGTTGTATTGCTGTTTGTCTTGATGGAAGCGTTCCCTCTTATCCCTGCATTGGAGTCAGATGGGTTTGTTTGGTCAAAAAATGAGCTATTTTAATATGGTGAGTTCCAACAAACGTGAGTATCCATAAAATAGTAATTTTGCCAACAAAACTACTACTGTAAAAATTGGTTATGAGTCCCATCAGACTAAAAGAACCTTCCACCCAATTTTCTTGACATTTTTTATGTTTTTTGCTTAATTAATTGCCCCATGTAAATCGGCGACCAACATGAATCTATTGTTCTCCTCTGCAGCAACACGCCATGGGTATAGCTTCACATAACTCCTTCTCTTTTAAAATCTTACCTGAAGTACATGGTGCTCAGGCAGTTTTGAAAGGTGATGTACCTGACAGTTGTAGAGGTCAGCTATCGAGTACTTTTAAGCATTGTATACAATACAGAATCCATTATATCTTTTTATACTGTGTCTTTTTGTTGATGCAAGCACTTGCAAAGTCATCATCACCCCCCCCCTGTCAGGGTGTCGCCATGCATTGTATCCCAACGTGAATGCTCTGCGGCTACTTTGTCACCAACACCTCAACATACTAAGCGTAAAAGTGAGTTCACAGTGTATATTATGTTTGGTACACATGTATCAAAACCCATGCCACTCAAATCTTGCAACATATATCATTACTGTGCTATTTTTGTCATGGACAACTCTTTCCCCAACCAGCAAGACATGCAACTTTGCCATGTGACGACAAGTGCTGACTGCGGCATTTTTTGAGATGTGTCTACTTTTTCAAGACCGTGAAGATCACTGATGAAGACACTCTATTTTGACAACTCTGATGGTGAAGACATTTGGAGGACCCCTGTTACAGCCATGACTACCTCTTGACTACCCCTCTTGACATCACAGACGACCAACACGACGACATTGACGACCTTGCGCACATAACTGATTATGACCAAGTCACAACAATGAAACGATGATAAGGTGACGACGAACATGACTTATGACCCCCAAATGACATGGCAAATTTAAGCAATGAACGATGTGATTACTACTTACTACACCTGACAACTCAAGTGACGACTAAAACACGTCCCCGACAATATTTGGGGACTACCGTTGACGATCCATGTGATGACCTGGTGACACTAATTGAAATTTTCTTGACAACATCTTTTGACTCCATCTGGCAATACTTTTGCCACTAAGTTGCCTTTCTTGCAGGAAGATATTCAATAATGTCCCCTAAAATTCACCCATCTCATAGTTACCTCTGATACTTTTGTTTCTTCAGTTCTAAACAATGTACAAAACACAGTTCTACAACAATACCTACACATCATGAAGACATGAATGTGTCTCTCCCCATTATTGCAATAGAGCTGATCCTCATGATGCTAAGTCATAATTACCTTCCCCTGTTATAACGAATCCATTCTAAATGAAGGGACAACCGAGTCAGGAGATGATCTTGACTGGAAACCACCCAATTCAGACACTCCCAATAGTGAAAATAAATTTAATGATACAATTGTTTATGGCAAAGATGTTCCTCAAGAAACTGATTTTCCAGAAGACATGTCAAATTCCAACCCATGCAATAGTCATGATGAGGAATTTCAATAAAAAGTTATGTTTTTATGAGACATTCGATGTCATTAAGTTCCGCAATGAAAATGAAACCCAAATTCCAATAGTACAACGGGGTGAAAAGGATACAGTAGAATAGTTTTGAAGATGTGTGTGTTTTCAATGTTGTAACTAAAGATAAGTTTGGACCATGAAACTATAGTAAAAATTGTACTTGACGCCAATCAATTATTATATGTTTATCATGCAACTGAAATGAAACTGTGTAGAATCAGACATGATTTGGTTCATCACTATGTCCTGACATAAAGACATACTAGATCCAGTGCAGTCTTTGATTATATATAACTTTCTCTGTAGAAAGGATTTTTGCGGTATATTTGACTCATCTTCATTTGCAATGCAAAGAAAGTTGATTGGGACTTTAAAGAAGGTAGAACTAATTATAATGCTGCAGATACTATGCATATGTCAGTCATTGTATTTTGTCTACCCATCATTCTGTAAGGTTACTGGCTATCACCAATTTCTCAATTGTAAGCCAAACTTCTTAATATCTTGGCTTGGGTTTCTGCTAATGTTGCACATTCCTTAAGTCCTTAAGTTTTGGCAGCAAGACCAAACCCTTTTTGTTCATTAGCCCTTTTCATTCTGTCCACACTATTAATGCAATCAAAAAGCAGAGGAATGAGAAGCCAAGAGTTTCCTTTGTCATCCAAGTAAAAACAATTGTTTGAAGGTGACAATGACATAACATCTATTATCTATTATTCCTTTCCTATTCCTATTGGGACTTCAAGAAATGCACACCTAGGCTTCCTGTGATGAAGCATTCATCAAGGTTATGTGCATCGTGTGTGTCCTTTATTCACCAGCTCCTTCTCTAGACAGAAACACCACACATTGAACCCTTAGTGATAAAATGCTACACGGGAAATCTGAAAGTGACAAATTAAAAGTCCTTGAAAAATATCAGGAAGACTTCATGGAATGTTACAATTTCACAGCAACTTGGAATGAGTGATGGAATATTCTGCTTCTTTATGGGTACCATCTGTCAAGAAATTGGCACATGCTCATTCACTTTTGTTGCTACGATTCAAACATTGATCATAAGGTTATAACATTTTGAAGAGGAAAAATTAATTACATTATATTTCTGTGGTTAGCAACGTTAAAGAAAATGTGGAGGAAATGAGGGTGTTGTTGTTTCCTGGATTGCATTTATAGGAAATCATGCACAGATGTTGCTTCCTCATTATTCACTCATCAAAAATTTATCCACAATGTTCCTTATATTTCACATCATGCACAACAGGTAATGGAGTTAGTTACTTACAAAAACAATGTCGTTTTCAATGATCGGCCTTAGGAGATCACTAGGATTACACAAATCATCAATGGTGCTCTGGGTGGTGCTGAACATGAGGATGTGATGTTCAAGGAGACTATAGTGTTCAAAGGCTAATGATTGTATGCTTAATTGGATACTTGAATGGTTTCATGCAAAATTGTTGATGTTATTAATTTTTTACATCACTGCAATCTGTTTGCTATATTGATCCAATCACCAAATGCACATGGTACAATCCACACCAATCATCTCCTTATTGTATAAACATTTGAGTGTGTCAATGTGCCATACCAACCCTTTTGATGCAACTAGTAGTACAATGCCAAACTATGGATACTCAACTAAGTAGGTCAATTGTCCTGTTAATCATTCAATTCTACACATCATTAACTCTGCAAGCTGGCAAATCCAATGATCGACTGCACTGAAGTTTTGGTAGTAGTATGGGCCTACTTATAATAATTGGAATTTGCTGTTTTGTGACAATGTCTATGGTGTATCATTAGCTTGATCTAAGCCGTTTGGCGATAAAAAATATTAAGTATAAATATTGTAGGTAAACGTATACAACTTGTTGGTGTTGATAAATTGTGAGCTTATATTGATTATGAATTACAATGAACAAATGAGGATGGAAGGGCAATGCAATCCCTTTCATCCTAAAACAAAACAATGGGATTTTGTGAAGGTTCTACACATCTCTGGTATGTTGATACCCTTCTCTTGAGGGTGTTCCCTCCAAGGGTGTTCTCCTGTCACTTAGATCCAAAGATATGGATCTTTGTCCTTGTCATAGGATCCTTCCTCACTTGGGGGGTTAGGATGAGTCCTACTTGGGAGTTTTCGAATTGGTACCTAAGGGTACTAATCAAGGTAGGTTCTTGGCCTATATCACTCGCCCCCACGAATAGAGGATCAGGGTGATAAAAAGAGCGGGGGGAAACCTGCATGAGGAAAAAATCTTATCCATGTCTCATGAACTAAAAAGTCTGTGAATGTGTATTAAAGCTCAAGTGTTTTGTATAGAAGAGGGAGATGACACATAAAAAACGTGCTTAATATTGGTTAAGTCTGCTGGTTAAATAAGTTGTGACTCTTCTGATATTTAATCGGTCTGATTTTGTTCTGCGTTGAACCCTGATTGTGCTATTTGTATGAATTGTTGTGATAGTCCAAGGATCACTTTCATACCGACTCTCTGACTTGCAGAGGATACCATCTTTCCTAAGAAGTACTTGATCACCAATCTTAATCCCAATCACCGCGTGAGCAATTTTCCTGCATCGTGTATAGGTCTGTTTGGTGCTGCCTATGTTCTCCTACTTAATTCCAGTCAACAAGGAAGGGAATGTCGAACAACATCTCCCTGCCAAATATTGCTGCTCCTGGGGAGGCCTTTAGTACTGTGTGGTAAGTTGAGCAAATGGCACATGCTGCGTGGGTTAGGAACGCGTCTATGTCACTGGCAACTACTGTATTGGCCATATCTAGTTCAGTACTGTGTAGCATTGCAGTAATTACCTGATGCGCCCGCTCCAGTATAGTATTTGCTCGTGGGTTCTTGACACTCATTGGCTTACTCTTGATCCCATATGATTCACAAAGGGCTTCAAAGTGAAGTTTGAATTCGCTTCCATTGTCATAGATAATGTATTGACAACGTGGATAACGGCTAAACAAGGTCTTATTACTAAATTACTTATCATTGCAGATGATTTCCCAAAGTATTTTAACTAGGAGTGTTATGAGTCTTAGTGCCCTTTTGCCCCTTGTTATCCTCGGGAGTAACCGCATCTGTGGTTACCAGTAGTTCTACTTCTTCAAACCAACTAGAATCTGGATCAATCATAGTAAGCACATAAAGTCAATTTCTGTCCCATCCTTACCTTTGAGGGTGTATGGTCCAATAAGATCCACATGTAAGGCCTCCCAAGGGTTTGTGATGACAAGCTTAGTGGGGAGCTTCCCGTGCTTGTGCTTGTGTTGTTTGTTGACTTGACATATATGACGGTTTTTGACATATGATCGGATGGTACATCTCATACCTTTCCAATACATCGTGGTGTGTAATGTCTCTTCAAGACGTGTATGCCCAGGATGCTGCCAATAGTGGTGATAGCAGCTAACTGCTCGATTTTGAAGGGTTTGGGGATGGCCATCCTGCCATCCTTATATAATAATTGTGTATCCTCTATTAATTGAGTGGAATACTTATCATGTTTACTAAGTTTTTTCAAGGTTGCATCTGTCTTCTGGGCTTGTGCAATTTCCTTCACTGTTAAGGGGTAAATTACATCTTCGTTGCTGTGATTCGCAAACGCCAGATTAATACTCTCTTGGTGATTAGAAGTGCCATTGGCACTTGATGCATGCTCAGTGTAATGACACCAGCATTTTGTGAACGTCATCCAATTAGCTTTGTCATCTTGGGTTGGACCTGAGTCTAACCTAGAGATGGCATCTGCAACAGTGTTATGGATGCCTTTGATGTGCACAATTTTGGGACCATACTCTTCAAGTAATAATCTCCACTGATAAACTCCGTCCAAGGTTAATCGAAGTGCATCTTGGATTAAGTTCTTATGGTCTGTATAGACCTTTATTTGTTGTCCCAACAGTATGCCATTGAACTCTTTTTGTGTCTTCACTATGGCCAGTAGTTCAATTCAGTCACACTGTATTTTTGTTGCGTTACAGACAGTTTTCTGCTGAAAAACACAAGAGGCTGTGAGTAATCACTGACCCTAGTTGCTTAGACGAGGCATCAGTTGATATTTCAAATTCCTTTGAAAAATCAGGGTAGGCTAACACTACATCTTTTGCGATAACAGCTTCTATGTTATCAAATGCTATTTGATGTACCTCATCCCAATACCAAGGTCTCTTCTTGGTTTTCTTGGCTTTGGTCTTTGGTGACTTTGATATGACCACACTGTCCTACTAGAGAGGTGAGTAGGGCAAGCATTTCACTACGTCTTGCCCAAAGATCTCTATAGTACTGGACCATGCCCAGAAACCTACAGAGGTCTTTGTCTTGTTTTGGTGGTGTAATTGCAAGTATTGCCTGCACTTTGTTTGGTTGTGGCTTAATGCCAGTTCTGGTTAGTATATAACCCAAGTATTCTGTCTCAATGGCACAAAACTTCGATTTTGGGGCATTGACTCTCAAGCCTGCGTCTCGCAGTCTGGTTAGTACCAACCTTAAATGGTCTAGGTGGTTGTCCAGACTTGCCCTGGTGATGCAAAGCAAATCATCCAGATAAGTTCTTACAAACTCTAAGGCTACCATTAGCTCTGACATCTTTGCCTGAAAGATGTCGGAATAACCTGCAATCCCCATCGTTAATCTCAGATATGAGTACTTTCCCCATGGGAAAATGATGGTGCAGATTTTGGATGCATCAGGATCCAATCTTATGGTGTAGTAACCCTGTTTAAATCAAGGGCTGTGGCAAAAGTAAAACCTTCTAACTCTTGCAACACTGTACTAATTTTGGGTAATGGAAACGGCTTCCTAACTAGCTGCTTGTTTACTTCTCTAAAATCAGAAATAAAACGTACAATGTTGTCTCTATTTGGTATTATAAATGTGGGTGACACCTCTGATGCAGGCTGAAACTCTAATACCCCCAGTTCACAGAGCCTATTCAATTCCTTGATTATGGTCTCTTTGTATATTTTTGGTACTGGGAATGGTTGGCCATGATATGGCTTAGCACCTTCCTTTAATTCTAGGGAGACGTGTTCTGTGTTCCAATCACCTAGCGTTCCATCAAAAAGTCCCTCATGTGCTGTGAGTAAATCTAGTAACTTATTTTGGTCTTGGAGACTAAGGTGAATACAGTTGGTGCTAACAACTGATTGGAGGTCTGCTTTCGTTTTTAGCATCTAGGATATATGAACCACTCTCTGTGTTGCTTCCTGCATACTACTGGGTTCATGTGCCAAACTGTTGTTCACAGCCCAGGCTTTTTCCATTGTTGAATTAGCCAGAATACTGATGTCCCTCATTGGCAAAATGACGTCATCAATTGTTATTTCTTTTGTTCGAAAATCTAGAACAATTCCTAACTCTTTCATGGTATTACAACCAAGAATGAGGTCATACATTGGCTTAGTCATCTTTTTCTTATTATACTCTACAACGTCTGGTGTTACCAGATACTCCTTGATGGTTGAGTAATCAAAAAACTTAATGTTGACTTCACTCCTTCCTTTGGTGAGGAAGTCCCCATTCAACGTGTGCGAAGAAGTTGGCACCTGCCTAGTCAAGCAAGGGAAATGCATGGATGTTCCCTTTTCATGGAACATCAAGTCCCCATCAGACCTACTATCAAGTAAGTTCTTAAGGACTTTGTTACTAGTGCAACTCTCCCACAGTGTTTGGGTCTCTGGTGAGATTGATTTTCAGTTGCTAACTGGTACCTTGCTTTGGCAACTACAGCAGTGACCCTTCCTTCTTTTTGACTTGTGGAGGAAGTGGTCGCACAATTGAGAAAGACACCCGACATTTTGGGGTTCGACAGTTCAGCAATAATCTCACTCTGTGTATTACTTTCGATTTTTGAGGCAAGATTTTTTGGTCTAGCGTTTGCATGGTATCATAAACAATTTGATTATTTAAGTTCAAATGTTCTGAGGTCTTATTAAGATTTTTAAATCTCGAGTAAGCTCGATATTTAAATCATTATTCAACTTATTTATTGAATACTAGTTATCCGTAGTTTTACTTGGACTGGGGTAAGTATAACTTGTACGTTTAATACTTTTTAGTTTCTTACTTCATGTATCGAATTCCCCAGTACTACCGTACTCATCCTTTCATCCTTTCAGGATGAATCGGAGTCATCACTGTCACTTTCGTGATGGTGCTTGCATTTCTTCTGCAAATGCCTGAGTTTCTGGTTAGCTTTCTCTAGTTTCTCAATCTTTGCAGAAAGCTGTACATAGGCACTATTGTATTATTGTGATGAGAAGCCTCAGGACCACAAGAAGGTTGACGGGGCTTTCTTGCTGCAAAGTCTTTCTTGAAGGAGCCATCCTTCTCATACTTGTGGCACTCCTGTGCATTATGGGTCATGTGCATGCCCCCCATGTCATTTGCACAGAATGCAGTGCTTCGCATTTGTGGCACATTTCTTCGGGATTCTATCCTTAAATGAAACCATTTTCTTCTTGGAAGAGTCTCCGGACTTTGCAGAACTCTTATGCCCATCACGATCCTTGTCAGTCAGATAGGCCTTCTCAATGCATTCGAGTGCTTCTAAAAGCTTCCGAACACTCTGGGGTACCGATGCTCCACTGAGTTAGTATTGGTCTTGCCAATTCCTTGGGACCATGCGTAGTATATGACTTGCTAGGTCTGCGTCATCAAATGGCTTCACCGCAGTGGTGAGCTTGCTGGCACGGTTGGAGTAGAACAGACAGGCAATAGATCTAAATAGCCATTCAGCTGCTGGATGCGGCTTATGAACTGGCTAATTGGAACCCTGTTGGGCTTCTTCAACCCGTTACTGGTGTAGAAGCGCTGGGTCTCTGCAGCGTCATTACAGAACATGGTCAACAGATGGAAGTTGATGCCCTCCATGAATGACCCCCAGGACTACTCACGCTTCTCGGAATGTTCTTCCCCATAGAGATCTGACCACGGTGAACAGTCAATCTGTTCACTCATGATCTTCTTCCAGGGGTGCCTCACTTCCTCCATGAGTTGGTTGGAGAAGAGGCTGAACATTTGGTTGATAATGGGCTGAACTGCCTCACTAGCCTTTTGGCAGCTTCATGGGCCTTTTCGTAAGCTTTTTCTTTGGGTGGATTCGCATCCGATCCCGAGTACTTTTTGAAAGCTCTTTGGCCTTTTGTGCCTTCATGATGCAATCCTTCTCGTCCTTGCAGACTTTATTGTATGCAGTGTCTAGGCCTTTCTGCCTCACAGCATCAAGCGCTGCCTGGACATGCATCAAGAATTGCTCGGGAGTTCCGTGTGACCATACAGACACTCTCAACTCTACCTTGCCAGGCAGGGCGAGCTTCATGGTGTTGGCGGTAGTATCTACTGCCGATGCTTCCTGAATCACATCCCTTTCGGGAATGTATGGAATGGGCGATTTACTCCGTCCTGGATTCCTCTCGCACTCCTGGCTTTTAAGTCCATCAGGGACTGCCTCAGAGGTGCTCATTCTTGTGAGTGCTTCATCTAAGCATATACGTATGAATAGGGCTTTAAAAAAGCTCCTACGTGTACCGTTGATGTGAGCAAATTCTTGTTGCTTACGCAACGTAGTTGTGCTTTGCAAACTCTCGTGATTACGCAGCTGACAAAGGATCTGCTGACGAAATGGAGCAACAAATAACAGTGGAGGAAAAAACTTTTTGTGGCTTTTCACCCAGGAAGGTCGCGGAAATGGCTATCTATAGTTAGTGACCTAAGCCGTTTGGCAATAAAAAGTATTAAGTATAAATATTGTAGGTAAACGTATACAACTTGTTGGTGTTGATAAATTGTGAGCTTATTGATTATGAATTACAATGAACAAATGAGGATGGAAGGGCAATGCAATCCCTTTCATCCTAAAACAAAACAATGGGATTTTGTGTAGGTTCTGCACATCCCTGGTATGTTTATACCCTTCTCTTGAGGGTGTTCACTCCAGGGGTGTTCTCCTGTCACTTAGATCCAAAGATATGGATCTTTGTCCTTGTCAGGATCCTTCCTCACTTGGGAGGTTAGGATGAGTCCTACTTGGGAGTTTTCGAATTGGTACCTAAGGGTACTAATTAAGGTAGGTGTGGCAATCATCACATTGCCTTGCACAGTACAAGTTGTTTGCTTGAATGGAAGCATCAGGGAAGTGATTTGGGCTATCAGCAAATGTCATCAATCTAATTCTCTGCCTGTAGCTAAGTACAATTAAGGCCTAGGGCCATATCCTGACCTTAGGGCCAGGTAGGGCCCCACAGGTCCTGGCCGTACCCACTTGCACAGCCATGGAACCACCCACACCTGGGACTGCTTTTTGCCTACTAGCATAGTTCAAGCACCACGCTCATAAATCTAGTGGGTAGACTGTATCACCACCATGGTGCTCTTCTTCATACCTACTTAGACTTCTCCACTCCTTGTCCGAAAACATCATCGGCAACTCACCCTCTGACCTTGCACCAGTCAACACCATCTTATGCTGTACCACCATGACACCAGAAGAGATAACCACTGCTTTTGCCACGGCAGCAACAGCTTTTCAACCCATCTCACGCCATCCCAGGGACACAATGTCACTGCACTTTGAGACATCCTCTATCCCCTACTCCTCAACATTCCCTACGATGAGGACGGCACGCACAATCTCATTGGCCTCATCAAGCCGACCACTTTGTACATAGCCACATGGGGCACACCATTCCCACCTCAGCTGTGCCTGTCAGCGTATCCCATCACCAACGATTTGGCAACCGCAGTCGTTCGGGTTTGCTGAGAAGTTGAAGATGCCATCCATGTCCGAGACTTTGCCTCCTATTAAGCGGCCAAATGCGCAGCAGAGTTCATCCACAAAGTCATGGACAAGATCTGGTATCGTGACCTCCAACACGAACGATCATTCTACATGCACATCATGGCCAAACAACTCCTCTCGCACCTCAACAAAAACTGCAGCAGCCTCCACCCCGGTGAGCTTGTCAACCTCCAAACTGACATGTTGGGATTCTACGCCACAGTGGAAGGCATCCCTGAGTACATCAGCATGCTTGAAGCGGCACAATGCAAACTTGCACGTGCCAACCTCCGCATGTTGGATGACCAACTCCTGGCAATTGCCTCCACTGTAGTCCTAGCCTTGAATCACTTTCCTTGCCCAACAGACAACTGGGAAGCTCAACCTCATGCAACCAAACATGGACAGTGTGGAAAACACACTATCGCGCGCCAACTATTAGCCTCCAGCACGGTCATGCCCGCCTTGACCTCCAACGCCTTGCTCAATGAGGACGACACCCACCCCTGACAGAGGGGACATTTGCTTGGCTTGATCAATACATTGACAACCTTGCAGCAGCAGCCACAACAGAATGCACCACTCTGCAATCCCTGATGGAGGCCAATGTGGCGCTGGTGTTGAATGTGAGTGGCCTCACCACTAGTGTTACCAGCCTCACGGCCGCCTACACCCCCTAGCAGCAATAACACACTGGGTCTGCACCACCCGTGGCACCTACGCAACAACCTTCATGCACACAAGCAAACGCCTGACCTTCGACATCCCTACCCACCACGCCTGGGGGACACTGCTGGACGCACGGATTTTGGGTACGGGAGGGACACTCCAGTGCAATACCTGGCAGGGCCACATTGTCCCGAGACTCACTCACAACCTCATCAACGTCGACACACTATGTGATGCAGGTTGCACAGCCCTCTTCACTGCCAACACTCTCGCCATCACAGACCCAGCTGGTACAGCCATCCTCAGTGGTACGCGAGACATGCACGTGCCACGCCTATGGCAAATCAACTTGATGCCACCTCAAGACTCCATCACACTTCACTTAGCAAGACCCCGCACCACCTTGGCTCCAGCCACCATGACACAACCACCTCTAACACACCACAAGAAAACTTTAGCTGAAACCCTGCAGCCGCTCCACAAAGCTAACCCACCAACCAACACCTGCATGCATAAACACCTGCACACCCATGACCTGCCCACAACTACAGTGCTAGTCAAATCCACATGGCTACAGGCTCTCAAGAGCGGCTTCTACAACTCATGGCCAGGCCTCACCTACACTCTGGTAGCTAAGTATTGCCCAACAGCTGACGCAACCATCCAATGCCAAAATAAAAGAAAATTGACTTCTTGGTGAGAGAACTGATAACTATTCATATGCCCTCTACATTGGTCTTATATATCTGCTAAACATTGTCTATGGGCAGATTACTGGAAGTATAGGGTTAGGTTATGGGAAGCTATGGATGGGTTATGGTTTATTACTGGATACCAATGTATACAGTTAGGCTGCGGGAGAGTGTTCAGCATGGCTACAGGAGAGTATGGGCAAGCTCTGGCTGACACTCCAACTATTTTTTACTCCAATATTGTTACTACACTTAATTATTCTCTTAAAGCTCTTACCCTTCATCCCCTGAAAAACCAGCCTGAAAAACCGCACACTGTCAATTTTCAGCCCCTTAATAAAAATGCAACCAACGACCACATAATCACTAAGACTTCATTTTTCCTGCACACCAACAGCACACTATTACAATATGATGATGACCATTGTAATATGATAACTGTGGATTGAATGGTAACTGTAATTTAAATGAGAAATGTAATTGAAAAAACACTTGCATGTGAGCGAGAGGCCAAACTTAGTCTGTGGGTTGAGTTGTGGCTATTCCCATGCGAAGGAGAGTAAATCTTTAATTTGGAAAAGATGAAGTGAAAAACCTTTTACAGAAAAGCGGCCTTAATCTTACCCCTACTGAATTCAGTTAAATTGGTGCCTTGTGACTTTTGCCCCCTTTTTGTTGCTATGCTTCTTTGATACTGCCGTGAACTTTGCCGTCTGGACCTCAGCAAGACAATCATCCAAATCCGAGCTAACATTATTATTGTTGGTGTTGTTGGAACTGTCCAATGGCCAATTGGAATAGTTGGCATAAAACATGATGTGATGACAAGATGGAGCAATGGCTTTTAAATCAAAATATTTGCTTGGAGCAACAAGCAAGATAATCATCAATAATCATGACAACATAAGAAAATAAAGAGATGACGGCAAAATTCATCTCCACAAAGAATCCTCCAGAATATTTTGTCTAGGGTTAAAAAGAACCCCCTCCCCCCGCTGATTTCAATGTTCCCATGTGCGGTAAGTTTTCTTAACTCATTGCAGTCAATCACCCAGTAGTTTGTACAATTGCTAGTGGGTCAAAGATGGGTCATGAGCTCAAAAAGTGTTAACCCCACAGCGCACCCCAGTCAGTGGTAAATGGTCTGCAAGACAGGAAACTATTGACTTTGGCAATGAATATCACCAGATGGAGGCATCTGATGTTGTCATGAAAATTTTGAGGGCCGTCACCAGGGCATCACATCTATCATTGATGGTATTCACCCATTATATCAGGGTTGTCGGGGTGGTAATTTGGTCATCATGTTGTAGTCACATTGTTTGTCACACAGGATTTGCCATATCATCACTTCATTATTAGTTGTCCTTATTGTCACTTTGTTGTCAGTTTTGTTACTTGGTCACACAGTTATTTGCACAAGGTTGCCAAAGTTGTGACAATGGTCATCAGTGACATCATGCATGGTAGTCACCAGTAGTCCTCAGGGTCATCAAAGTGTCTTCACCAGTAGTCCTCAGGATCATCAAAATGTTGTCACCACCTGTCATCATGGCCATCCAAAGGCCGCAAAAGTGGACACATGAGTAAAAAATCCCTAAGTAGTCACTTGTCATCAGTTGGCTCACCAAAACTTCACTGGGGCAAAGTTGCTTGTTTTGCTGATATTACTACAAGCCGCTGCAAGAATTTTTGTAGCAAACTAGACTGAATGCAATTTGTAGAAACAGAGGAAGTCATGTGTTTAAAAATTCGAAATGTGTGCCTCAAGCGCTTTGCACTGCCTCAGATGCAAACGCACACATTTTTGAAATAAGATATGAATTCAAAGGTAAACATGGATCAAAACACAATGAATACCAATGTACATCAAAGGTAAGTTCACTTTAGCTTACGATGGAGAACTTACCTTTGATGGCAAGAAATGAAAAACTGACTCACTGCATGAGAAGGAACAGAAGGGGAAGAAGGAGAAGAACAAAAATAAGGAGAAAAGGGTCTCCGTTTCCAATACAACTAAGATTTTGAAAAAAGGTACTAGAGTTTGCAGAGATAAAAATAAAGAAGAAGAAGAAGAAGAAGAAGAAGAAGAAGAAGAAGAAGAAGAAGAAG
>JABMIG010000037.1:221102-441102 GCA_013187285.1 Cyclotella cryptica | reverse complement strand
CTAGAAAAGGGTGTGTTTGCTTTAACTTTTGGACATAAAGAACACTTCCAACCACACAATGCTATGCAAGATACATTATATCATCATTTCTTTAAGGCAATACAAGTATGTATCTAAACAATACCTTTGCATTTCTCATCATTTTTGGTGCCCAGTGGTAAAATTCTGAGGCAAATTACTACATGAGGGGACACCTATGTTTACTGACTCCTATGAGTAGGACATCACAAATTTTGCAAGAGAGCAACTTTTGGATGAAGCAGATTTATTTTGATTCCTCCATTTTTGTGTTTTGTGGGCTTCAAAAGTTTGTTGGACATAGTTATTTTGCTAGTTTTGATCATTAGCTTTTATTCCAAGTTTCATTTTACTAAAAGACCTAGGGCAAAAAATTAGCAAGGGCCCAAAATTACTCACTCTAACATATATTTTTATTGCCCATCTATTTCAGTTGGTCACTTAGGATCTACCCTAATGTGCACTTTTTATGTCAATTAAGATTTTATAAAATCTAATTAGTTGTAGATAATATTTCCTAAGAAACTGAGGCTTGGTCCTTCTTCTTCTTCTTCTTCTTCTTCTTCTTCTTCTTCTTCTTCTTCTTCTTCTTCTTCTTCTTCTTCTTCTTCTTCTTCTTCTTCTTCTTCTTCTTCTTCTTCTTCTTCTTCTTCTTCTTCTTCTTTCCCCGTCCTTCTTCTTCCCATTGTTGTTCTCCAGTGTGACACTTTATCATGTTTGAATTTATTGGTAGTCAGTACTTTTTGACATGTGGGTACCTCAAAATAATTCAATTTTGAGTTTAAGATGAACTTTATACTCTGCAAAGTCTTCTGAGCATGTTGCTACGTCTCATTATTGTTCATTTTTCAACTGTAACGCAATTGGAATCAACAAAAGTTGCAAAGTAGTTAACAAAAGCAAAGCTCAAAAGTTAGAATCTAAACAGTTGACCATTGAGGCATGTGCCAGAATTTTTTTGAGGTTAGGAGGTAAAAGTACAGGTTGTCCTGGTGATGGTCTTTCTGTAGGGTACCAGAAATTGATATTCACGTCAATGGGTGCTCTAAGCTATTACCATACATGAAGCAACCAGTTTTTACGATTCAAATTCATAGAGATGGTTCTTGTTCTTGTCTCTTGCAATTTTTCAAGAATCAGAAAAGTTTAAGATTTGATGCTTTGAGATCAAGATCTCATTTGAGAATCTCAATCATGATCTCAGAGGCCTTGATACGAGATACGGGAATCCATTTGAGATTGCACAGAGCACGTACACACTTCTGACACATGTCAGATATGCATGTGGATAGATACGTGTTTATATACGTACGTGAGTTGTATGTGTATGTAAAAAATCTCTTCTCGGATCTCGGATCAGAGTGTTTTGCGATGAGACATCATCTTGAAGGAGAAATTGTCATGACTCAAACTCAAATTCTCTACCATCTACCAAGAACCATCTCTACCAATTCAGCAACCGGTTTTGGAAGATTTTTTCAACCTAAGTTTTCTTACTATTGTGGCTAAAATAAAGTAGATTTTGTCAAGTGTGGCATGTGTTGAAACATGTTTCTTGGTATTTTGCCGACTAAATGTCATTTATGATTTTCTCAACGCTCAACTTTATTATATTTTGAAAAAACATTCTTTCCAAAAATCCATGTTGAAGGGCCCAACCAGTCAACAGATAAAAGTTCCTATTATCCATGGGAGCTCCCATGATTCATGGGAGTGTCCCATGAATTCATGGGAGGACTCCCATGAATTCCCATGTCCCATGAATCATGGGAGCTCCCTATAATTCATGGGAGCTCCCCATAATTCATGGGAGCTTCAGCTCCCCATGAATCAAGTGAGGCTCCTGTGGATTAAGGGAAAATTTATGGGAGCCCAAAAATCACGGGAACCCAAAAAATCTCATCTTACCAGTATACTCTTCACCAAAAACACATGTACACCATCATGACAGTTCCTAAGTAGAGGACAACTCAATCACTGTCTGAGTGTCATGCTTTGCAGCCATCTACGAGCCTGATTTCTCAAGTGGTTCCCATGAATCACTGGATGTTCCCATGAATCATGGGAGCCTCCCATGATTCATGGGAGATTCTCATGATTCATGGGCGTGTTCCCATGAATCAGAGCATTCCCGTGAATCATGGGAGGCTCCCATGAATCATGGGAGATGTTTGTTCTGTTGAGCAATGAGGGAATCTTTCAAACCGACTTTCTGGGAAAAAAGCTTTGCAAAAGGTAAGAAAATTGAGCGTTGAGACCTAATAAATCAATGTCAGACCAAAAAAAATATAGAGAAAATCTATCGCACAGAAGGCTAGACAAATTTTTGTTCTTTATTTAAGCTGTCATGAGAGTCCAAGATTTCCTTGTTTTTTGGCAATAAAACGAATCCAAGTAACACCAAGTGGTCTTTTTTTTCTCGGAACGGAGAAAAAATACTCCGTCCTAACGTCGGAGCAAACCCAAGTAAACCCAAGTCATGCGGGAATGAATCGAGAATCCACGATTACCTGGTTTTGGCGAAACCGAGTGACACCAAGTGAAACCGAGTGACTCGAAAGTGACACCAAGTGAAACCGAGTGAGGTCAAAGTGAAACCGAGTGAAACCGAGTGAAACCGAGTGAAACCGAGTGAAACCGAGTGAAACCGAGTGACACCGAGTGAAACCGAGTGACGTAACACCGAGTCCGAGTGAAACCGAGTGACACCACATGAAACCGAGTGACACCACGTGAAACCGAGTGACACCAAGTGAAACCGAGTGACACCAAGTGAAACCGAGTGACACCAAGTGCGTGAGAGTGAAGCCCAACTGTGAGTCCACACTGTTTGCGAACCTATGAAATTTGACCTTGCACTGTCTCTCAAAGTCGACTTGCTCAGGATGATTTAGCTTCTGGAGATAGTTGACTTAATTCAACTAACTCTTGTGCCTCTAAAGGTCCCTTCAAAGTTGACTTTTAGAAGACACCGCAGAATTTTTACCCTTCAAAGTCATCAAACATGCAACTTCAGGAGACATCTCAGATTGTCTATCTCAATGATATTCCCTGTCCATTTGCGAATTTCCCTACTTTGCAGCTGAAATTATTTGAACTGTTTGCGAACCTATCAAATTTGACCTTGCACTGTCTCTCAAAGTCGACTTGCTCAGGACGATGGCATGACTCCGTGGTGCCAGATTGCCTGTGAACGAGGGCTTCAAAGTTGACTTTAGGGAGCCTTCAACGGGCGTCAAAGTTGACTTTATGAGGGACAGATCAACTCCAACGGTTTGAGTCAGACTGTAAAGTTCTTTCTTTAATGACTTTAGGGGTAAGGTAATTTGCTGATTTTCCCTCTATCACAGCTTATTTAATTACCACAAAAGAGAAAAGAGAATTATGAACCTTTCAAGTAATATTGAAAAACTTTGGGAGACATCACTCCGATCTGAAATTTCATCTCTCATTGACCACTATGAATGGTACAATATACACCTGTACAATACTACACTCTTCTCCGTGGGACCACATTGCCTCCACATCACGTCCAATTGGGTTGCACCATGGCACGAGGAAGGAAATCAAGGGCCGAACAAGGTGATTCAGGCCCGAGCCCCAATGCCGACAACTGGAACAGTAGCCTGTACAAGTTCCTTCTCTTTAGAACTACAAAGAAAAGGGGCTACATCCCTTCTCTCGACAGTCAAGATGCAAATGAACGATCCGTTGTGGAGTGGATCAAAGAACAGCACGACGCCATCGAAAAGATTCATGTCAAAGACTCCAATTCTGCTAGGCAGTTACGCTCAAGAAGGCAACAAACAATCACAGAAGACCAAATCGCCGTCTTGAAGAGTGTCAACTTTCCCTTCGAATATAACTTCTGGGAAGAAAAATTTACGGCCCTTCAAGCATACAAAGAGAAGAACGGAGACTGCCTTGTCCCCCAGTCTCACAAAGAGCTTGGACACTTTGTCAACAATCAACGCAGGTTGAAAAAGCAAATCGTCAATGGGAAGTCAGTTGGAACTCTAACGGCAGAAAGGATCGAGAGGCTCGAGAAGATTGGGTTTGTCTGGGAAGTGAGAGCAAACGCAGATGAAGCATTCGACAACAACCTGCAAGAAGTTATCGAAGTTTCAAGCAACAAATGGTCATCTAAAAACAGAAGGCTTCAGTAAATGGCTTTCAAAGCAGCGAGTTGCAATGAAGAATGGAAAACTATCCAAGAGTAGACAAGCGAAGTTGGAGGCTTCGGGCATAAATTTCCAAGATACCATGAATGGAGATACAGAAGCTGACCCAACAAATGATCTGACGGAGGGCATTGCATTGTTGGAGGCAGCAGGGATTGATAACCAATTCACCATGGAAGCTGAGCTAGAAGAGCAGCAAGAAGAAAGCACTAGCGGAAAAGAGATAGAACCACAAGGGAGAGGTGAAATTTCTGTTGCTTCTGAGAACAAATTACAGAGTGAGTGATATGTTGTGAGAAATCATAGTTTGTAGAGAAACAATATTAACTTCTCATTTTAAGCAGGCCGTTTAAAGTCTGTATTGGTTCCTGACTTTGCAAACAAGCATTCAGGTATATTGAAATCTGCCACAGCAATTTTGGATCATCTCTATTTACATCCAAGCCATGCTCCATGGGAGACAGGACCTGGAATTGTTCTCACTGCTGATTCATGTTACAACAATCCAGTTCAACTCAATATTGAGAAGCCAACTTACCTGCGTCAAAGTTTCAGTAAGACTGCCACTGGTATCACTTCAAAGTGTCATGCACATAGACACTGTTTCACATATGGCACTGGAAGTGGAGTTATCACACATGGGACAGCATCAAGGTAAATTCATTGTTTTTGTTGTGTATGTTTGAGAATTTCCATTGGTTAATCATTTCTTCCTTATAAAGTTACTTAGTTTACAGAGATTGGACAAAAGATATGGATATAATTGAAAAGCCATAATGAAAGAGATGAACGAAGTTTTTGATGAGAATGAGTCTGTAAACTTGCGAGTGCATTTAAATGAATTAGAAGTTATCTCATATTTTGATAAGAAACATATCCGTTTTCATCGAGACCAAAGGTACAATTCAAAAGGAGAATTCATGGAGAGACAAAATTCTCAACAAAAGCAATCTTTGACTTGTATTCTTGCTATTGGAGATTCGAGGAGTCTTCTTTTTCAGCTCATGAGACGGAGAACAAAAGAAGAGAAAGGAAAAGGATTTGTTAAACTTAATGTTGAAGGTGCATCCAAAGAATTCAAGTTGTCTAATGGATCTCTGTTTTTCTTGCACCCAGATGATGAACAGGATCAACAAAGACTTGAATTTGACAAGGAATGTCTTACATTTTTTCAGCACGGAAGTAAAGGTGTCGAGAGTGATATTGGAATGTCGTTTGGTCTGGTTTTTAGATCATGCTGTCATGTTAAAGAAGTGACAAAGAGCACTGGACAGTTGATAGAAGCAGAACATAACATTGGGTTGCTACAAAGAACTAAGGGGAAACTTGAAGATTTTTTGGCAGGAAGGACCACAACAAAAGATGGAATGACAAAGGAACAAGCAGACAAATGGCTGCAAGCAAAGTATCTGCAGACAAAAAGTCGTCATGATCTCTAGAATAACTTTAATTTCAGATTAATTTGCACAATCAATACACATATTGTGCGTGAATCGGATTTGGTGTTGGTGGCAAGTTGACCGTCCACATGTCTCACATTGTCGTCGTCTTTGCAGTTTGAAGAGTCCTTTGCTTCCTCTTCATACTCTTTCACAAGGCCTCCAAGGCCGCCAACGGTTCAAATGACGGCCAGAACGCCTTGACACCAATACAATGCCAAATCCAGTACACGATACAATCAATGTTGCCAATTTGTACATGTATCTTCGTCGCCTTCCTCCATCACCAACCCACCACGACAAATTCCCTCCAACAGCAGCGACAAATGCTCGACTCCCTCCGCTCTCACAATGGTGGCTATTCCTACCATCCAGCTCATCCTTCCTTGGGCCAACTGGTTTGCTTAGTTGGTCCTCTCGCTCAGTAATGGCTAGGCAAACCTCTCCCACATCATTGGTGCCTGCGGATACTTTCGGCTGATTGTTGCGTCCTGCCTCGTCACATCTTGTCAAGCCTTCTTCCCCGCTCTCTAGCAGTGACTTCCTCGCCTCCTTCTCCTCCCAATTTGAAGGCATCTCTACCCACGGGATCGTCATCCAAGTTTGTTGCGAGTAGTCACCACCTGATGTGACGCCTGATGCCCTCCCCTCCAATGATCGCCTTGCTGCTTCCATTGCTCTCAAACTCAAGAGCCTGTTGACTCCTGCCTCCGCAGTGGAGCTATGTCTATACGCCAAGGCCGGGCCCAGCACGAGGAGACACCGTGCGTCTCTATTTGCTCCGGCCTTGGCCTCCGAGCTGGGCGTCGCTCCGTAGTCGTCGGATAATGAGGTTTGGGTTAGGTGGCACTGACGGCGGAGTTATCATGACGGCACAGTTGATGCGTCGACGGCAAAATAGATGTTGATGGCTATTTTTGAGGGAGACGATGGAAACGGTGGTAATATTTACGAAAGCGGCTGACACGCGATGGGGGATCATCCATGGAGATGAAATTGAGGGATTCCTCCCCAGCAATGCGTTGGGATGAGGAACTTCCAATGGTGCTGGGTTTGTTTTTCATATTGCTGCGTGGGGCTGTGTTGGCTAATACAACGTGCAGTGGCCACTGTGGGGCTTGCACCAAGTGAAACCAAGTGACACCGAGTGACACCAAGTGAAACCAAGTGACACCGAGTGACACCAAGTGACACCTAGTGAAACCAAGTGAAACCGAGTGAAACCAAGTGATGTGACACCGAGTCCAAGTGACACCGAGTGACACCAAGTGACACCGTGTGACACCGAGTGAAACCGAGTGACACCAAGTGAAACCGAGTGACACCAAGTGAAACCGAGTGACACCAAGTGAAACCGAGTGACACCAAGTGAAACCGAGTGACACCGAGTGCACTCGGTTACTCCGGTGTGAACAACCAAGAACACCCAGATCACGACTGAGCGAACCCAAGTAAGACCGAGTCGGAGAAACGGACTAATATCAATATTTTCCTTATCCCCGAAAACTCAGGCATGACTCCGAGTGACACTGAGTCCGTAGTTTTCCAGGAAGTTGCTGTGAAAATCTCCTCAAACCTGTTGCTTTTCACACCAACTTTTTATTAATAAGCGAATTACAACTGGAAAATTCCCATGAAAACAGTCCTAAACTGGTTGCTTCCAGGTTTAGCTGCACACTATGCACCATAGATCTACTATAAAAATCAAATTATAAGTCCTTGAAAATATCGAAAGATACATATTCCACTCCTGATGGAGTTAGTTTGCCTCCATCTTAAACGTTAAATGTATCTTCACTATTTACTATGTAGTGGGATACTTCTTCTTTTTTAATCATTTGCACCAGAATTGTCCCTTATTTCTCTCATGTGAAAAATTGATGCAGAGCATCTCTGCCCATCATCACTCATTACTCATCATCCCAACATCTTCCATCATCCCATTCACTGTCTCCACCATGCCTCAACATTTGAACGCCCGTGCTTCTCCTTCACAACTCAAATCTGAGAAGTCAATCTACTATTGTTGCAGAAGATGCATGGCATTTAGGCAAGGAAGTGCTGTATGGTTTCCTGTATTGGCTGAATGTTGGGCTTTAGCAAAGCCACACATATTCACCAGAAATTGTAACACAATAAAACGAAACAGTAATGTAATGAAAAAGTAGAAACGGTTCTTAAAATGTGTTAGACTTATGATAATTGCCCTCAAAAATAATAGTCATAACAATTCAGTAATGGACTCTGTCAGTAAATCTTACTCCCTCAAGAAGAAGCACATGGCTGTCCGCACCATTGATAGCCTCGTAGGCCAAGGCAACTTCTGTAGGAAATCCTGCTCCGCAATGTTCATTCTTCCTCTGTATTATCATTGCTGGAAGAGAGTTATTTCCAAGGCAGATGATCTTGAGGTGGAAGATAGCTTCTGTTCATTTAAAACCAATGGAACTGCCCGGAAGATCCACACACATGTTGGTCTTCTTGCTCCAGCCAAAGAACAATTGTCTGCCTTTGTCTCCCATTTACGTGAACAGGGTGTTAAATGTACCAACCGCATGGTGGCAAGGGAGGCCACGCGTCTTATTTCTGCATTTGAATAAGAGTCAACTACTGCGCAGGTGAAGACAGTTTGTTGCTTAATGAAACATCTTGGCTGGATGCAGTGCATGGCCACCATATGACCCAGAAACATTTTAGAAACAGAAGAATCCTCAAGTTATTTCATTGAGATGATGGAAGAAAGGACTGTCAACCGGTACAGGGACGACATCCTAAATATAGACCAAACCCCCATCGTGTACTCATATCATTCAAACAAGATTATTGACACAAGAGGGTCAATGTCCACGTATACCCGTTGATGACTGACACGAAAAGAGTTAGTCTTGCGGCAACTGTGACTGCAAGTGGAAAGATGCTTCCACCCTTCATGATTTTCAAATGGGCACCAAACAGACACATTGCATCTTGTAAGTTTGGCACTTACCCTGCAACCAAAAAATATGCAAGCCAGAGGAAGGCATGGGTGAATGAAGACCAAATGCATGTATGGATTGACCTCGTCGTTACACCTTACAAGGAGGAGAGAGACCAGAGAGATCCTAGCGGACCTCCATTCTAATCCTTTGTGCATTCCGCGTTCATCAGATGGGTTCTGTCATGAACCCCATTCAGATTATGGGCATTGAAGGGATCCACATGCCCCTGGAATGCACTTACTTATGCCAAACCATTGATGTGGGAATGAACAAACCCCTCAAAAAGTTGATGTGTGCAAAGTGGGAGGATTGGATGGCAGGTGAAGACATGGTGAATGGAATTGCAAAGGAGCCATCTCACTAACAAGTGGCTGAATGGCTTGTTGATGCATTTTCCCATATTCCAAATCAGGTGACAAGGAATTCGTGGATGAAACAGGGGTACACATGGCTTGAAATGTAATAAATTCATACTCATATCCCAATACTTTTAAAGGGTGATGAAAAGTCACCCCCTTCGCTGCTGCTAATTCGCAATTTCAAAAGGGCGACGAAAAGTCACACTTTTTTAATTACCAGCTCCTCATTAGCTTTGTCTAACATCTGGCGTAAAACATCCCTAGCACAATAATTGCTTCCATTGTCTGTAATGTGCATGATTTACAGCGCCACAGGTAATACCCAGGAGTGCACACACATAGTGTAAAACATCCCTAGCTAGACTATTGATTCCATTTGCTGGTATTGTGTTTCACGGACGGTGCCACAGGTATAAATATGGAGCGCATCATTGCCTTAGCTATAGTGCAGCGCCTGGGCAAGTACATGAGAGAACAGATGATAGCACACCTAATAGTGGAGGTTGTGGAGGCGGTGGGCGTGGGAGAGGGGATATCCATTGGTAAAATATTAAAGTATTAGGATTTAAGTGTCAGATCTCTTTCTCTTGCGGTCTACTCACGTTGCAGGGAATGTGTTAAGACTTTCCATTTCCTTGTCACTGAGTAGTCTGTTATTATCATTCCCTCCTACAATTGCCGTTTTCAAGTAACTAGATACACAAAATATGTCAACATCGGCTTTGCATCTAGATGACAAACAATGGTACTCCAGTGCATTGACCAATAAGAAGTCTCCAGGTTTAAAAGGAACGGTGACTCTCAACCGTGGAAAACTGAAATAACACAGTACATCATCCAAAAATCCATAATCGCAGTCGTCGGTATGAACTTGAATTACTGAATAAGTGAAATCAAGGTCAACATGCGCGCGGAGGTAGACATTAACTCCGAATGCAATGCCATTGAAGATTTGTGTGGCATTCCCATCCGTAGCATTTGACGGCCTGATGGATTCCCAGGGAGACAGCTCTCTAGCAGCTTTGATGTGACGAATGACATCTGTACCAGAATAGGAAAAGAAGGCATGCTCACTTTGTTTCACCGCACTCACGATGGTGTCCCAATCCTCCGTTGATGCCCCAACCAAATTGAAATTACCAGGCTCGACACCTGGAGCATTCCTTCTGGCCCCAGATCCAACACAGCAATATTTACTATTTCCAAACACAGTCTTGCTGGCACCCCTGACCAACTTGTTCTTTTTCCTTGCTATGTTTGCCATAGCAATACACAGAGCCCTGGCATCACTGTTGATCTTTAACGCTTCATTTCTTGGCAACAAAATGAAGCTGGGATCCATTTCTTTATCTTGGTACATCAATCCCTGATATCAAGAGGGAGGTGAACAGACGTCAAGAACTCCATCAACAATATGATGGCAGGACCATCCACTAACATCAGGATTGCTGAGAGGTGCAGTTGGGATGTCTACACCTCCATCAAAAACAACCACATTCTTCTGCAGATACTCTGTTGAGAAATTTTTCCCATGTGCTGTCCGTTTGTCATTAGGACCAATAATTTCTAGGAGTTCGGACTGTTTAGCTTCTTTTTTCTTTTTGCGTCTCTGACGGCGCTTAATAGCACTCCTGGACAACAGCTGTGAGGATGAATTGTGCAGCCTGCAACAGAAGCGGCTCTTCATCTCATAGAAGCAACCCCAGATTTTGATGCAAATGTGTGACAGAACTTGGACGTAGGAATATGTAGATTGCCATCATCAACCATCGAATAGTTGATTGTTGAATGATGGTTGCCATCCTTGGATGACGTGGATTGTTCACAGATGGCTTTATCTGTTGTTGAAACATGGCTCCCTTTTTGATCTACGATGGAGTCTACTGTTGCTCCGTTGGAAGGAATGTAGGATTCATCGATGGCTCGACAAGCGACGGGGGACCGCACTCCAGAAGGAGTGCTATCCGGACCTACATTGCCGTTGCACACATATTGATTCGTTTTGGCGTGCATCTTTCCGGAGAGCGCGACGAACGATTCCTCAACGGCTCGACGGGGGACGGTGGACCGCACTCCAAAAGGAGTGCCATCCGGACCTACATTGCCGTCGCACACATATCAAATCGTTTTGGCGTGAGTCTTTCCGGAGAGCGCGACAAACGATTCGTCAATGGCTCAACGAGCGATGGGGGACCGCACTCCAAAAGGAGTGCCATCCGGACCTACGTCACCGTCGCACACGTATCGATTTGTTTTGGCGTGCGTCTTTCCAGGGAGCACGACAAACGATTCGTCAATGGCTTGACCAGCGATGGGGGACCGCACTCCAAAAGGAGTGCCATCCGGACCTACGTCGCCGTCGCACACATCTAGATTCATTTTGCCTTGTGTCTTTCCAGCACGCGCAATGAATGATTCGTCAATGGCTCGACGAGCGACGGGGGACCGCACTCCCAAAGGTGTGCTATCCGGACCTACGTCGCCGTCTCGCGCATCGTTGAATCCAAAGGGTTGCCAAGGGTGATTGCTGGACATGCTGTTGAAATAATGATGTAGGTGGTCCACGTCCCAGGAACCAGGATTGGTGGTGGCAAATGAATTTTTATCCTTTCGGTAAAGTTGAAGGTAGTAGCTACTAGTATCTATAGAACTCCCTTGTGATGAAGACTTGTGTTTAGGTATTGCTTTTTAATTTGCTGTGGGAGCCGAGCTACCTAATAATTATAGACCTTCCCTGATGTATGGGGGGTATGGCTGAATGAACTGGCTTGTTGGAAGCAAAAAAACCAAGGCATAATACAATACAAGTTTGGAATTAGTTTGGAATGGAACACACCGTACTACCTCGCAAAGCGATATCACTTTTTTCATGGGTGGTCAGAGCTCGTAACTACATAGGAATCGTCAATAAAGGGTGACTTACGTGTCACCCTTTTGGAAATACGTACAGATATACCGGTGTTCTACATAAAGGGTGACAAAAAGTCACCCTTTTCAAAAGTATTGGGATATTAATGCATTAATTAATTCATCAATTTCAAAAGAATAACATCAATATTTTATTTTTATTAATATTGTCTTATTTCCACCCCGCAAAGTCTTTCCCTTCACATACCAACCCGATCTTCAGTAGTGATGTGCTCTTCTGAATTGATGTGTGATATCCAATTCAGTCTAGGTGTGAACAGTTCCATGACTGTGTAACCTCGGTTGTGATGAAACAGAGCTTGCTTGCTGGAGTTCTTGTCGTCAGGGAGAATCATCTCCCTGTTTTGAAAATGCAGGCGTCAAGTCAGACTCCACTATTCCCCACATCATACTCCTATACCACAAAACAAACACGGCAACCTCCTTTCCATCCACCTGAACACTGTACCCAGTGAGATGACTCCCATCAACCAACCGCGAACAAATCTGCATCCCTACACCATGGAATGAACTCTCCAAGACCCAAAAGTTGCCACATCCATAAGGATGGGGGACTCATGACAGCCCATTATCGGTAGGAAAGAATCCCACTAAAATGATTCGAAACATGTTTTTGTTTTGTCCATGTGGTGGATTTGTTGTGATGTGTGGATGTGATGTGCCTGTGTGTGTAGTTGATTATGTGAGAAATGGCATATCTCAAGAACCAGAAGGACTTACGGGGACCTACACATAAAGGTGTGTTGCTCTACACATCAAAATACATTCTGCTTGGTCTAAGAAACCTAGAGGGCAATCTACTAAGCCAAAAACACTAATTTTTAGACAAATTGGTTGGAATGATCTTTTAATGTGATGGGACTTATAATCCAATTTTTACTGAAGAACACCTTGGTGTTTTAAGTCAGGCCCGTTGTTCTAGAAAGCAGCCGTTATAGAATTAGCTGCAACAGGCCAGCTGGCTCTCTCAGTAATTTTGATGTTGGATGAGTATCTCCAATCAGGATCATGGTCGTCATTGTCTGCCATCATACCAATGATGTGGAGATAGTGAAAATGCAAATAGGTCAAAAAAATCATGAAGATAAAAAGTTCTACCATTACCCATTGAAAATACGCTATGAACCTCCTAGTGAATTAATGTAACATCTGCACAAAAAAATCTATCATTACACATTGAAAATACGCTATCATCTTCCTATCGAATTTACATGACATATGCCAGGGAGATTGCAAAAATACATACAGGCCCAAAAAATAATCATGAAGAAAAATTTCCACAATTGGATTTTGAAAATACACTAACAATGTCCTATTATCTCGTGCAAGCAGGCATGGGCATGCCACCCTTTTTTTAAACGCTCTCATACTGTCCAAATTTCTGCTGACCAGCCATTTTTCATCAAAAGCCTTTGTTGCTGTCATGACAGCTCCAATTCTCCCCCAACAGCCTAACCAACCATCACAATCCATCATCTTTTACCCCATCCATAATCCCCAGCGTCATTTTGTGAGGTGTGCCCTATTTCTTCTGCCACAGCACCAACAACACCGTCCATTTTTTCCATTTTTGGCCAATGTCATCTTTAGATGATGGTGGTGAGTCCCCAAGGCTTGGTGCTGGGCCATCTGAGGGTGAGAATGATTCTCCCGATCCCATTGGTCCTCTTTTTGTTGTCCAACATGGTTTATTGACAAATGAGCAGGGCAGCTTATACCACAATGGCCACAGATATCACACAGCATCAAAATTACTTGTGTGCTCACTCATCAATGGTTTCTTTGTGGGGGTGACATTACTTTAGTCAGTGTTTGCCAGGTCTTGCAGGCGAATTGGCAAGAACTTGAATGTTACATCCGGAGGGAACACTATCAAACTCTGGGGCAATGGTAGAAAATTCAATCCACTTACAGACAAGCAAGAGGAGTAGCAAGACAAGACAAGGGAGATCCCAAAAATTCCTCTGGTTTGCAATAAGAAGAATGAAGTAACTGCGGTGATAAGTGTTGTTTGGCTGCTTATGACCTAAATGCTATATCAATCCTCGAATGACAATCACTCATCACATTTCTTGATTTTTGATTCAATTCATCTCTAGAATTTGAATAAATTACATGATTTAGGAGAGTTACCAGTCATCAAGGTAATAAACAACTTCCCCGGTGTTTTGAAAACTGATGTAGAAATCTATCAAAGGAGAGCTCATTCGCACCACAATGGTGTCAATGGGAAACTGTAACGCAAGCATTGATTGATGGAAAATGGGAGTTAGCAAGAGCCAATTTTGAGGATCTGTTGAAACAATCTGAAAAGACAGATGGTCCCTCAAAACCTATGCTTGGAACAACAAAAGAGTACTGCTATTTTAGCCCTGAGTTGTGGCCAGGATATTTGGCAGTCATAATGGCCACACATGGAAACAAACCTATGACAAATGCCATTGTGAAAGTGATAATCTAATTATCATCTTGGATACAAAACACATTTTTCAATACATTTTTTTTCTCTTCCAGGACAGTGATACTTATTGGTTATGCTCCTTTGTCCTTAACAAATTCTTCGATTGTCACTTGAAATGCATCTAAATCAAAGATTCCTGTGAAGACACAGTTTCCAAGCCCTCCCTTTAACAAAATCAGCTTCCACGGACCATCCACAACCTTTCTATCCAAACTCATTTACTTATTGAATGTCTCAACAGTCATGGGCGAATCTTTTGGAAACCTAACTGGCAAATTGACCTCCTCCAAAATCTGAACAATTCTCTCACTCAACCCAACTCAATCCATCCCATCTTCTCACTGATCCTTGCCGCCATGACCATCCCAATCAAAACGTCTTCCCCTTGCAATAAATATCCATACCCCAATCTGTTCTCAATAGATGTCCAAAAGTATGTTCCAAATTCAATGTTGATCTCATCCCCACCTCTGCCTTGTCAGCTTGCACCACCTCAGCCTTGCTCTTGCAGGATTGCTTCATCTCATACCTTGTCATCTTGATTCCCCTCCTCAACAAGTTGTCCATGTTTTCCTCTTGTCATTCAAAACAGGTGCATTATGAACAAGTCTGTACTTGACCACCTCGCTCAAATCAGCCTTGGGTAATCACCACCAACATGCGAAGATGACATCGGCCAAAAATAGAAAAAAATGGACGGTGTTGTTGGTGCTGTGGTGGAAGAAATAGGCCACCCCTAACAAAAGGAATCATGGATGGGGTAAAAGATGATGGATTGTGATGGTTGGATAGGCTGTTGGGGGAGAATTGGAGCTGTCGTGACAGCAAATGAAGCCTTTATGTGAAAAATGGTCTGTTAGCAGAAAATTATGAGAGTGCAAGAGTGTTTCAAAAATGCGTGGCACGCTTGCTTTCACAACATAATATCATTAATAATTTATAAATAATACAGAGATGATAACAGAGATCCTAACAAATAGTCCAAAAGAGAACAAGAAAGAAAAAATTCACGATTGGACATTGAAAATATATTAAACATGTCCTACGAAATTCACATTACATTTTGTATGATTACTTTTTCAAAGCACGTTTTCCATTCTAATCATTAGCAACAACAAAAATGTTGTATTCTGATCTGGACTTGGGCCCCCTTGTTATCAGACACCAGGGACTGGAGTCCCTTGGTGCCTGAATCAGGCATCTCCGATCATTATCATTATCATCATCATCATCATCATGGTCGTCATTGTCCCTTGTCATACCTATGACGTGGAGATAGTGAAAATACAAATAGGTCCAAATAAATCATGAAAAAATTCCATCATTACACATTGAAAATACGCTATGAACGTCCTATCAAAAGGACCATTCTCCTGTCTCCAAGAATCTCTGGACTAAGATTGCCTTCTACAAAAAAGGATGCTGTCAATTATCTGCCAAGGAACATTCTGACTTGGGCTTAAGTATTGCCAAGGGCAAGGATCCACTCCCACTTGCTTGTCTGATTTATCTTTGCCAGTTCCTTCATTGCTCAAAAGACCCAGAACATGTTGCTGCTTTGTTGTTTCTTCTTATTGAATAGAATCATCTCGCGTGCTTAAAATGTTGTGAATGCCCACCTGCTGGTGTACTAAATGATGCTTTGATTTGTCATGTTGGTGTGACAAAAGGAGACCAAAAGGGAAGCAAGCATCAAGACCATTGTTTTCACCTGTTTACAAATCTTGATTGTCCTTGGACATGTGTTGGCCTTGCGCTCTCTAGTTATTTGCTGTATCATCCCAATATTATCAATGGTGGCTGCTGCCGTGCTCTCTCTCTCTCTCTCTCTCTCTCTCTCTCTCTCTCTCTCTCTCTCTCTCTCTCTCTCTCTCTCTCTCTCTCTCTCTCTCTCTCTCTCTCTCTCTCTCTCTCTCTCTCTCTCTCTCTCTCTCTCTCTCTCTCTCTCTCTATCTCTCTCTCTCTATATCTATCTCTCTCTCTCTCTCTATATATATCTATCTATCTATCTCTCTATAATATATATATCTCTTATCTCTTTATATATCTCTCTTTTCTTATTATCTCTCTCTCTCTCTCTCTATCTCTCTCTCTCTCTCTCTCTCTCTCTCTCTCTCTCTCTCTCTCTCTCTCTCTCTCTCTCTCTCTCTCTCTCTCTCTCTCTCTCTCTCTCTCTCTCTCTCTCTCTCTCTCTCTCTCTCTCTCTCTCTCTCTCTCTCTCTCTCTCTCTCTCTCTCTCTCTCTCTCTCTCTCTCTCTCTCTCTCTCTCTTGACCTCTCTTGTTATTTGCTGTGTCATCCCAATATTATCAGTGATGGCTGCAAAATGTTTGAAGGTGCTTCACAATATGAATGACTTAACACCATTTTTGTTGAGATTGTTCATCATCTGGACCGCAGTGATTTTTTCATTGAGTATGATATTCATCCTGAGTATTTGGGCACACACTCAATCAGAAAGGGCTCAGTAACACATGTTTCATGTGGCATTACTAATTCACCTCCCATTGCCTCAGTTGTCATCTGTGCCAATGAAAAATGCTAGGAGTTATGAATTGCTATTGCAGGTATGAGGCGACGGGTGATATGTATGTGGGTCAGTCTGCATCTGGACGGAACAGATTGGGGAATGAATTTGCTGCAGGCAACCCATATTACTAGCTTGCCAGAATCAGAGAGTAATGTGGCATGGCAGGATGTGGATGAGTTTAGAAAGGTGAGAATATCTTCTGGCGCTGCTGTGAATGAACAAGTGTATGCTATGTTTAAATTTTGTTACTCCTCGTTTCTTTTCCATAACAATTCACGCTGGCTGGATGCCAACACACACTCGCAAAATGCCCTCCAATGTTCTGTCTTCTGGAGCGAGACATGTCCACATTCTCATCTTGTCAGAATAGCTTACCCATGGACAGCTATCAAGGATACTCCCCAAATCTAGGGACTTCCAATCAACACCATGTACATGGCGAAGGTGGAGGAATTGAAGATCGAAATGAAGGCACTCAAGAAGGCTGTTGCAGATGAGAGTAAGTGTCTTGAAGAATCACTCTCCAGGAAATTCGAAGAGCAGTTAGACTGCAATGTGTTGGTGGAGAAGGGCCTGTCTCGTCAAATAAATGAGAAGCTCAAGGCGCTTTTGCAGCATGCAGATACCACACTGCACATCCAGCCCTGCCTCTTCTGCCTGTACAACCGGTTAGGCTGTTGGATATTGTCGAGGAGATTGGTGGTTCATTTGATGGTGATGTAGAAGAAGAGGAGGATGTTTCCATTACATTTGAGGAGAGTGTAGCTGTGGAGAGTGTACATGAGGCTGCGATTTGGTGTGACATGAGCCAATTATACCTACTGGTACCCCTGATCCAACCTGGGCCCAATATCAGGCCCATGGGTACACATACAAATAGAAATTCTACCCACCAAGGGAAGGATCCCACCAAATAGAAGCAGGACTCATCAACAAGACCATTGAGTCCGGCAGGACTTACTAACAAGACCATTGGGTCCTGGGGGACCCACTGGCAGGATTACATCTACAGCCTAATTAGGTTCAGGTGGATTCAGGTTAGCATGCAAGAATGCATGTACAGCCCAAACCAGGTGCATGTACACCCAGTTTGGGATGCATGAATCGAATAGGGTTCATCCAAATCCAACCTCCTTGAATTACATGCAAAATGCATGATAAACTAGAGAGGACTGCCATGAGGCAGCTTATAAAAATAAACTCCAAACAACTGGAACATCCTTTTTTTCTACTTCTTATCTACAACTACTTTTTGATTACTTCCATCTTAGGTCACTATCGTACAATAGCCAAACTCGGTAAGTTCATCGCATTCACCACCACACAAAAGGCTCTCCCGATGACCTACAGGCGGTCGAAAAGACAAGGTTTTACCGCAGAGGGTACTACGTTCATCGCACGTCACCATGCGAACGATTTTTTCCTCAGTCCACCAAGGAGTTCCTACAAGAAGCTCTTTGTAGGCATTAGCCTAGGTGAGAAACTACAAGCCATGTCCTCCGTGAAAGCTTTTCCGAAGGGCTCAAGTGGGTAGAGTGTGAACGTGGCATTGGAGGGAAGAATTCCCCCATACATTATATGCAGGATCCTGTGCACGATGCCCTCGCGAAGGACAAAAAGACCACCTACTTTAAATTGACTCTCCCTAACACTGGGAATGAGTTAAAGGTGGCGGTATGGGCGTCAGGGATTCTCGAGCAGTTTCTACTGCATGTACGCTCCGCAGTTCACGTGTGCGAGCAAATGGGGCTTGACACGGACTTCGCTGAAGCCGAGAAGGCTGTTGAGTCAGCCAAGATCGAGGCTGAACTAGCAAAGGAGGAGTATGTGAAAATACGCAAGGCCGAAAAAGAAGAAGGGCAATAAAGGAGATGCACCCCGTATGACCACCAAGGCTGCTTCACCTGCCCTAGTGGAAGCCAAGGCGGTATACGACAAGGTCTTGAAGGCTCTTGAAGATGCAAAGCTTGCCGTCTGAACGGCTGGAGCAAAGCCCCTCGAGCTGTACGGAAATCTCCTCTCCGACGAAGCTCGTCAGCCCTGGGAGAAGATTATCAAGGCCCAAGTGACTAAAGCTCCTTGGGAAGACATCAAGGGAGTACCGCACAAGGAGACTCCCACAAAGACTTGGAACTCGTTTCACGAGTGCGTCACGTTTCACCTGTTGCAGGTGTTCCATCAACGTGGGCAAGGCCCTCAAGTATTATATCACGAATACGTTGAAGAAGCCCAACCGGGTTTCAATACGTCAGTTTTTCGTCCGAGTAGAACAGCTCAACAGCTACCTCAAGACATTGCCCTGCCTGTATTACAGCCCAAAGGCTAATCAGGCTACCAAAAAGGTATTGCCCCTTGATGACGCTGACATCGCGACACATCTATTGCGCATGTGTCCAGCCAAGTGGCAGACCCAGTATGACTTGACAGAGTATGCCACTCCAGTCAGTACTAGGGCCCTACTGTTGGTCCTAGACAATATGGAGAACAATGCGGAACTCGATAACAAGCCCGCTAGCACGACCAAGGCAAAGGGGGCTGAACAGAAGCAGAAGATGGAGTCGATGGACTCCCGCATCCCCAAGAAGCCCAAGAAGGTGGGCTGGACCAAAATGCATTGTGTGCTATGCAAGAAACATGGGGGGCTGCACAAAAGTCACAACACCCGTGACTGCCGCCGTTATAACAAAGATGGTACTCCGATCAAGAAGAAAGGGGGCGCAGGTAAGCCCAATTCTAAAGAAATGAAGCCTGAGGGTGTGAACTTTGCCCAGATAGTGCGGGCGGAGTTGAAGAAAGCTCTCCGCAAGAAGTCTAGCAATCGCAAGAAATGTCGCGCCAATGACTGGGAAAGTGACAGCAACTCCGACGACAGTTCGTGAAGGTGCTGGTCGGATAGCACTGGGGAATTACGTAGATGTAAGAAACATAAATTAAATACTGCAGTTGACAGTTACACTACCCCCAGTCCGAGTAAAGCTATCCCAACTAATACAAGTCGAAATTCTAGAAAAATTGAATTAGCTGTCACAAAAGACAAAATATCAAAAAAATCTTGTTCCAAAACAAAAAAGCCCGAATTAAAAATTCGGAATAAAATGAAGTCAATGACCTCATCTAACTTAAAAAAATCTTACGACAAAAAAGTTGTCAGTAATAAAACACATTACACTGAGGCCAATCCACATATGCACAGTGTGAATTATAGCATCAATCAACCCAAGGAAGTGATTGCACCACACACCAAGGACCGCCTTGGTGTTACGGCACTAGTAGCCATAATGGAACCAGCGACTGAAAGTCAATCCGCCAGAGCATACAGACAACCTCTGCGGAGTCGCCCCAGATACAAAATCAAAGTCCTATTGGACTCTGGGTCTGATGGAGACCTTATTTTCCTACCAAAAGGAAAAGACAAACCCTTTCCTTCCCTGACTAGGCAGGTGCCAAAGTCTTGGCATACGTCAAATGGGAGTGTCCAGACGACTGGAAGAGGCAAAATCAGGAAGTTAAATTCTTTGAGTACTCCAATTCTAAGGAATACCTTCTACAACCTGATATTGTAGAATACAAGGAATATGAGATGACCAAACCAGGGTTTGACCTCATTCTAGGTAGTAATACCTTGAAGGAGTTAGGAATTGGCCTAGACTTTTGGACAAAGGAAATCACAGTAGATGACATCTCACTGCCAATGAGAGACATCAACAAACTAAAAACAAGAGCGACTGTGGAAAAAGCTTGGACAATGAATAATAGCATCTACCAAGAGACGTCCAAAGAACACCAAAGTACGCTGGACGCAACAAAACAACTCATAAAAATACTTGACGCTAAGTATGAAAAAGCGGATCTCAGGGCAATTGTCAGAGACAACTGCACACACCTAAGTGGCCCAGAAAACAAACAAGTTTACTGGAGCTCCTACAAGAGTTTGAGGAGTTATTTAGCCGGAAACTAGGTGACTGGGATTGTAAGCCGGTCTCCCTCCAGTTAAAGGAAGGAGCACAGCCATACTATGGCAGGCCTTTTCCCATACCCAAGGAAGGTACAGAGACTATGTTACTTAGGGGTACTTAAATGGCAGGATGATTCTGAATGGGCATCACCCACATTCATCATACCCAAAAAGGACAACACCCTTCGGGTTGTCAGCGATTTTAGGGAAGTAAATAAACGCATAATAAGAAAGCCGTTTCCTATTCCCCAAATCAGCACTGTTCTACAGGAACTGGAAGGCTTTACATATGCTACAGCCCTTGACCTAAACATGGGCTATTACACCATTAGATTGGATCCAGATGCGTCCAAAATATGCACCATTATCTTTCCATGGGGTAAGTACTCTTACCTGCAGTTACCAATGGGTGTTGCATGTTCTCCCGACATCTTCCAGGCTAAGATGTCTGAGCTAATGGAAACCCTTGAGTTCGTCCGAACTTATCTTGATGATTTACTATGCATCAGCAAGGGTAACCTAGAAGACCACCTTACTAAACTAAGAAGGGTCTTCATCAGGTTGCAAGACACAGGCTTGACAGTCAATGCATGCAAGTCTTCATTCTGTGTCGTGGAGACAGAATACCAAGGATACGTGGATGGTATAAAACCACAACCAAAGAAGGTACAGGCAATCCTCGCATTAACACCGCCGCAACATGTTAAACAGCTCTGTAGATTCCTAGACATGGCCCAATACTACAGAGACATTTGGGCAAGACGCAGTGAAATACTTGCACCATTAACCAACCTAGTTCGTGAGTGTGGACACACCAAGGTCACAAAGGCTAACAAAACTAAGAAAAAGCTGTTGCATTGGGGTGACATCCATCAGCAAGCATTCGACACTGTAAAGGCAACTATCGCTCGTGATGTTACCTTGGCCTACCCTGATTACTCACAGGGATTTGAGATTTACACAGAAGTATCAATTGGGCACTGTAATTACTCAAAGCAACAGGCCGCTGGCATTCTTCAGTAGGAAAATGAGTCAGGCGCAGCAAAAATATAGCGTGACCAAACAAGAACTACTGGCCATAGTAGAAACACTGAAAGAGTTCAAAGGCATGCTTTGGGGACAACAAATTACGGTTTACACTGACCACAAAAATCTAATGCAGGATGCTCTAGGTCTGACCTCTGATTGAGTGTATTGCTGGAGATTACTCTTAGAAGAGTATGGCCCCACCATCGTGTATATCAAGGGCATTCACAATACAGTTGCGGGTGCCATCTCACAACTGGACTATGGACCCGTCACAGATGACAGGTCAACTTGGATGACCTTTGCACAATGTTGGTGTTACCATAACATGACACAGCCCGAATCATCCCTAGCAACCACCAAGGAATCCATGACCAGTTGTGAATCGAAATGAAGAGGACTCCATCTATCCTCTCACAACCAAAGAGATAGCGGAGGCACAACAAGAAGATGATGGCCTTCTAGACAAAAGCTACTCAACTCAGTTAGTTGAGAACATTACAGTACTCTGCAAGAATGGCAAAATGGTTATTCCAAATAGCCTCCAACACCGTGCGGTAGCTTGGTTCCACCACTACCTACAACACCCCGGGACCAAGCGTCTCAAAGAAAATCTTTGTCTTTCGATGTATTGGAAAGGTCTAAGAACGACAGTCCAATCACACATCGAAAAGTGTCATAGGACCATGTACCCTCAAGGGCAAGGACAAGACACAAGTTGACTTCATGTGCGTCACAATGATCGACCCCGCAACAAGCTTGTTCGAAATTGTAGAGTTGCCAGTATCACAGCTCCAGAAGCTTGATATTCCCACGGGTACAAAGGGGCAAAGGAGCAAAGACACACATGTCCAACCACAGCAACCCTCCTTTGACAAGACATCAGCAACAGTAGGTAATATAGTTAACAGGACCTGGTTTAGCCGTTACCCATGTACTCAATACATTATCTATGACAACGGAAGTGAATTCAAACTTCATTTCAAGACCGTCTGTGATTCATATGGTCTGAAGCGTAAGCCAACCAGTGTCAGAAACCCACAAGCAAACGCAATACTTGAGCAGGTGCATCAAACAATCATGGCAATGCTCCGCACAGCTGATTTAGACATGGCTGAAACAATCAGCGAGAGTGACATTGCTGACTTTCTCACAAATGCGGCACAGGCCGTTTGCTCTACCTATCACACAGTACTAAAAACATTGCCAGGAGCAGCTATCTTTGGAAGAGACATGTTGTTTGACTTCCCCTACATTGCTGACTGGTCTAAAATAGGGGAATATATACAGCGGCAAACAGACTGCAGCACAAGACGGGAGAATGCCTCTCACATCAACTGGGACTACCAGCCCTGTGACAAAGTACTGCTGAGAAAAGACGGTATCCTCCGCAAAACAGAAAGCCGGTATGAAAGTGATCCTTGGACCATCATGTCAGTTCATACAAATGGCACAATAAGGGTTCAACGCGGAACTAAGTCTGAACGACTCAACATCAGGAGAGTTACACCTTACTTTGCATAAATTGAACTCTGTACCTTACCCCTTGCTCCTCCTACGACTTACGCTTTGTCATATGCTACACCATCTTTTTCCTCCTCAAGATTCTTTTTTCCTCAGGTGTGCATTGACACCTTATCGCTACATTCGTGAAGGCGAGTGACATGAGCCAATTATACCTACTGGTACCCCTGATCCAACCTGGGCCTAATATTGTCTGAGAGCCCATTAGTCAGACCTTGGGTGTGAGATAGATACTTGACATCAGTTGTACAAACGAATTTCATAAGTGTACTCATGTTCAGCTCATGTTCAACAAAATGTGACTAAAATGTTTCGTGAGTGTACTTACATGTTTTAAGTTGACTAACGATATGTATGTAAGGAATCGTGCGCACACATGTTCACATGTGGATATTGTGAGATATTAGTTGCAATTTTTTTATTTTCATCAAAGTTGACACATGTAAGTTTCTACTTAGAGAACGATAACTCTAAAAAAAGCTGTAACTTTAAGTTTACTATGTGGTATTATTACAATAGTTGTCCGGTAAGTCCAAATTTAATTTAAGTTGTCGGGAAATTAAAATTTAATATGTCGGGTAACTCCAAATTTATGGCGCGCGCCAAACTTTTGCAATTAAATTAGGCACGTTCTTCTTGACTGGTGAGAATAGGACCTTGAGTGATGCAATTATGTACTACCATACGCTTTGTGTGTGATGTGCATCACGAACGAATTTCCCGACGCGCACGCACACTGTTCACACACTCGCTCTTGATCAAAACCACAATGGCCATTTTGCCGTTTTCACAGTCAACGCACCGGATCTCCGCCCACAGACTGAATCTAGAGCTGCTGTCACCACAGCTCTGCTGCAAACAAGACAGACAAGCAGAGGAATGTGGACGCGAGGTTTGAGTGTTGTTTCTTTTTTATTTGTTCATTTGTTTTAGTGGCTAACATTTTCAATTAAATAATTACGCAGCATTCGTGCCACGGACGTTATCAGCACCCCAAGAATTAAGCTGGAGACGCCACCAATGTGGTCCTCCTTTTATGAAAAGGAAAAATGATGGGGAGGCAGGTGTATGGTACAAAAACAGCCTGTGCTCTCATTTTTGCTTCTTCACTGACCGTGTTTTTTGATACGCACTGACTCTGCAATCGCTGACATCTTCTCCCTCAGACTGAATCTGGAGACTTGTCTGCTGCTGCCTTGCTCGGACGGTCATTGCTAACACTGATGAGAAAGAGGGGGAGAAAAGCGCAATGTGAGAAATAAACATGTTCTTATTTTAGTTTCAATTCTTATTCAATTATTCTGCAAAGGAATTCTAACACAACACCCATGCCACTGTTGACATTTCAGCCCACGGACGGAATCCAGAGACATTGCTGCTGTCAGCCCCCTGCTACTGATGAAAAGGAACACGTAGAGGTAAGAGCAAGAAGATTCTTTGATTTGATTTCATATTCCTTTTTTGTTTCATTCTGACCTTGCCATTGTTATTCAATGTCAGCTGACAGACTGAATCTGGAAATACCGCCACTGGCTCCTCCCCCTCACATATCACTCCATACACAAAAACAACTACGACAGCAATATAGGAATCTGAGACCAGGGGCAGAAGGTAAAACAATGAATCATTTTCTATTTTTACATTGATTTTTACAGCAGCTCGCAATTAATTCATTCATCTCAAGAAAAAAGCTACACCCTCCCTGCATCATATAAAATTGAGTTTATTATTTGTTCAGTACAATTAAGTCAATAAAACAAATTAACATTATATGGATTTTATCGTATTATTATTAGCACTTGATTTTTCTATGAGTAAAGTATTGCGCTGATGAATGTCAGTAGTGACAAAAGAAGTCTGCATGTTCTAACTTGCGCTAGCCACAAGTAGCAACATACGATAGGAATAAGTGTAGACACATTATTTTTGTTTGTATTTACTCGTACACATTTACACCTAAGTAACTAATAACATAAAGCACCGTGACTTTCCCTGGTACTTTCCTTACACTTTTTTGTGACTATACTTACGATAAAGTACATAGTACTACACACATCCAGATGGACTTTCGCGTTCTCAGACAATCAGGCCCATGGGTACACATAAAAATAGAAATTCTACCCACCAAGGGAAGGATCCCACCAAATAGAAGCAGGACTCATCAACAAGACCATTGAGTCCGGCAGGACTTACTAACAAGACCATTGGGTCCTGGGGGACCCACTGGCAGGATTACATCTACAGCCTAATTAGGTTCAGGTGGATTCAGGTTGGCATGCAAGAATGCATGTACAGCCCAAATCAGGTGCATGTACACCCAGTTTGGGATGCATGAATCCAATAGGGTTCATGCAAATCCAACCTCCTTGAATTACATGCAAAATGCATGATAAACTAGAGAGGACTACCATGAGGCAGTCCTCATTTTCAATCAGTTCTTTAGCTTATAAAAATAAACTCCAAACAACTGGAACATCCTTTTTTTCTACTTCTTATCTACAACTACTTTTCGATTACTATGGTGCAAGACTCAAGGTCAATTGAAGAAGCAAAAGTTTACTGTTGGGAATCATCATGGCAAGCTAAATCCACTGCCTGCTTCATGGCATTATCCAGCAAGAATGAATGTTATTCAGATGATCACACTGTTCCAGATGGGTTGTCCTGTGGAAGGTGTTTGTCCTTTAAAGTTGCTTTGGTCGGATTTGGGGAATCACTTTGATGCTGGGGGTCGTGATCTATCACAAATGAAGAGGTTGATGAAGGTGGTGCAGCACTTTGTGGAGATTAGGAGTGTTTGGAGGCCTCAGAATGCAAGACTTATTTTGGAATGGTGCAACTGTAACCAAGCTATGGGATGGCATTTGGAGTGACTTGGGGCCTTTTTGGTGACGGAGACTATGATGGCTGACGGACACTGGTCATATTACAAGAGCAGTAAGGGGTAGATTGCTTGGAGGACTTGTCATGATAAGTTGATGAAGAAAGGTGTTTTCAAGGAGTTGAATGTTTAAATGTATGATTAGTATGATGTGATTTTCAGTTTTAGTGACTTTTGTCCAAGCCTGAATATCTCCTGCATTTCTGACATAAGCTTTTTCACATGCTTTCTACTAGGACAAGCAGTATGTGATTATCATCAGTCTTCGTGATTATTTGCCGAAGTCAAAATATCTTGTGGATTTCAGACATAGCCATTTTTATGTGCTTTCAACTTTTAAGGTTTGAAGAATTCTTCGTTCCTGCAAAAATAAGAGTTACTTCTGCAAAAAATACATGCTCTACGGGACTCTATTGTACATAGGATTAGTATGCTTGGTCTCGCCAGATCTCCTGCCACAATTCTCTGACAATGCTATATTTTCCACTCTAATCATTAGCAACGAAAACCATGTGTCCGGTCACCCCAAAAGGGGCGCTCTCGTTGAAGAATTCAGAAGAGGAATAGGTAGATTTTCATTTTGCAAAAAACATCAACATCTTTGTCTTCAATGGCAGCAGCGGCTACACAACTCATGATGTGACGTCCCAATGCAATCTTTATCAACTCAGCAGGTCTAAATCATGACAAGGCATTGGACTTCTCAGGCCTGTCTTGCCTCACAGATCTTACTTTGAATGGGGTCAATTCGATCCGTGATGCAAACAAAATTGCAGAAAAGTCATCGCAAGCAAGGCCGAAATTGTCATCACAAGAGAGACGGAAGTCCCTCTTTTGGCAATGGAGAAGTTTCCTCCGACTGTCAAGCTGATGTGTGAGGCTGGCACCGGGTACAATAACAATAACATTCCAATTGATTAAGCAAAGTCTTGCGGGGTTGATGTTGTCAATATTCCCACGTACAGCACGGAAAGTGATGCGCACATGGTAACTACATACATCATGAACTTCAGTGCAGCAATTTTCCAGCAAACCAAAATGCTTCATGACTGTAACCATAGCAACTTCGAGGTCTTTCGGCATCCAATTTACGAGCCGGGAAGAAGCTTGGTTTGATTGGAGGAAGTGGGACGATTGGGACTGCTGTTGCAGATGTTGCATTGCCATTGGGGATGGAGGTTCTTATATCAAGTCGTTCCGATCACCTTCCAAAAGGACACAAATATGAAAACAATCCTAGAGTCCAAGTTGCTTCCATGGATGACTTATTGTCAACTTGTGATTTTGTATCAATCAACTGTCCTTTGAATAGCAAAACCCATCATTCCATTGGCTACTGAGAAATTCGTCTAATGAAGCCAACAGCATTTTTAATCAATACAGCATGTGGTGACATAATCAATGAGAAAGAATTGATCCAGTGCATGAAGGAGAAGGTTATAGCTGGTGCAGGACTGGTACCCAAGAGGTTGAGCCACTGCAGCCCTAGAGTGAACTTTGGAAACTAGAAATGTCTTTTTTACTCTGCACATTGGTTGGCAACGATTGGACTCAGCAACGCCTTGTGGATATGACAGCTGACAATGTTGAATCATACATTCAAGGTCGGCTTCAGAATGTTGTCAATTGATTGGACGTCGGCTGTTTTTTTTAGAGTCTATTCATTAGAAGGCTTAATGCTTGTCTTTAAACAATTAACTGGTTTAGTTCTAATTTGCTGACCATGAAATGTTTTCAATCATCTTAGCGTGCTCATGAAACGTACTATGCCCTTTTCAGTGCATCAGTAACTTCATCTTCGAGTGATTTCTTGCAACAAACTGCGACCTCCGCTTCGCGAACAGCAATATATGCAGTAGTCAATTCAGATCCAAGTATTGACAGCAAGAAATCATCTGCCTTTAGGATATCAAGACTGTTCTGAAGGGATGTTGGCATTCGTTTCACTGACACTACATCTTGAGAAGCAGCAGCAACGTCACCAAGCATTGGTCGCAGCTTTTCCCCATGTTTCATTCCTTGCAAACCTGCCGACAAAATCACTGCCAGCTCTAAGTAAATATTCGCTGTAGCGTCTGAAAGCTTGTACTCCACGTTGGTAACGTTGCGAGCTTTCAAATCCAGACAGACACGAATAGGCACCTCTTTGTCTTCAATAGACCAACCAATTTCGTGTCCAGTCCAACAGCCAGGCCCCATGCGGCGAAATGAGTTGACAGTAGGCAGTGAGAAACTTAACAGAGATGGAAGATGATTCAATATTCCCTCAACAAACGATTCTCCTTTTGAACTTATACCCGTCGGTCTAGTGGGGTCTGAAAACAAATTGACCTGATCACAAGATACGTCGTGGAATGAAAAATGTAAGTGGAGCCCATTCCCTGCCTGCGTTCCCGATGTTTTCGGTAGAAACAATGCTTTCATCCCATACTGCTTCGCACAAGCAGTTACTGTCTCTCGGGCAAACAAAACATCATCAGCAAGTTGTAAGACATCGTTAGAATAATTGAGCACGAGCTCTAGTTGCCCTGGAGCGGATTCTGCATGTATCTGCTCAATCGGTATATCTTGCTGCTCGAGTTGGTCATGCAGTGCGCTTATGAAATCTTCCTGGTCATTGAGAGAAGTTGAATTCGCAAATGTAGACATATCTACTGGTTCAAATGACCCATCTCTTCCAGCGCAATACAGCATAAACTCCAATTCAGCCCCCACGCTGAATTCGATGCCCACATCTCTCCTTGCCTCGTAGAGCACTCTTTTTAGCAAGCCACGAGTACACAATGGACTAAGTTCTCGGGTCCGTTGATTGTGAGCAGTGCACATTATCATTGCAGTGTTTGGTGCGTACGGAAGTACACGCAAGCTTGAAAAGTCTGGCTCGAGAGTGAGGACATTTCGAGCAGAAAGATTCGAAGATGAGACTATCGTGTCAGCATGTTTTGGTAAGCCAGCAAAGCATACCTCTGCAATGCAGGTGACACTCTCCATGGGCAAAGTGGAAGTAGTAGAACATTTTTGGTTCCGTTTGGCGAATAAAGACATTGTGTGGGACACTGGAACTATTTTGCATCGAGTTGTGTTGAAAGCATCAACTATAGTATAGCGAAGAAATTTTACACCAGCTGAGCGAAGAGATCGCAAAATCGCTGTCTGGTATCCGTTGGTTTTGTTGATAGCGAAGTTTAACGTTGAAGGGATGGCAAAGGAGTGAACATTGGGAATTGACAAAGACTCCTCGCCTTTTCTTGAATCATCGACCGTCAACAACCACCCATCATTTCCATTGTGAGACTCTATGCTTCCGATTTCCTCCAAAGCCTGATTGGTGCTTAATATCCTTGCGAAGCCTTTCATCCCGTACAATCCCTTCTGATGGTCTGCTTCACTGTTTGCCGCACATGCATCTTCTACAACTGTCACCAAGTATCCCAAATCGGCAGCATCTCGCACGGCTGACTCCACGCACTGATCTGTCAGTTGGCCGACTACAACAAGCTGTTCAATGTGTAAATTCCTTAGAATGTAATCCAAGTTGGTAGACTGGAAGACAGAACACGACGTCTTGGGAATGCGGATATCTTCGCCTGCAATTGGGGTTATGCCTTGAATGAATTTCGCAGGATTGGTAGGATTAGGTAGACAGGAAAGTGATCCTGATAGCTTGTAATCTAACGAAACATCCCGTGAGTTGCTTGTTTGAGACTCAAGATAAGTAAATATGACATCGCCACCCGTTCTATTATTTCGCGACGCTCGCACAGCACGGATGAGTTTTTCGCTGTTTCTAATCATTCGTGAAAGGCTTGTTGTATGTTTGTATTCTTTGCTGTCTTCGTCGATCTTGGACAATTCTTCCTGGATATCAATGACGAGCAGCGCCATTGACGTCATGCGGATGGGAAAGTCGGTGCGTTTGGATATTCCAGGTTGGATGAGTGAACGGAGAGATGGTTCTGACATGGTTGAAGAGAACGATGCCGCTGATAATAAGATCGATAAGTGTGGCTAAATTTTATGGAAGATTTGTCTTATCCTGGGGTCCATCGTCATGGTCGATCACACAAGGTTTCGGAAGGATGCTGGGCGTGTGTCTTGGTGTGTTAAAACTGCTCTGCAGTTCGACAGTCTTGACAGACGAGATTGAGATGCCATATGGCTCTCATATGGCTGCCATATGGTAAATACATAAATACCATACCATACTCCAGCCAGACTCCAGCCATCACAAGCAATCACAAGCTCATCACAAGAAAACACACATCACAAACTCTCTCTCCGACAATCTCATGCGGATTTCCCACCACATCCTGCTTTCAACTTCGATCAAAAGAGCAACGAAACGATCGTTCTTCGCAATCCCACCGCGAGAACAAAAAATGACAGAACTATGGGTCGACATATCCAAGAAACTTCATGCTCACGAGGAACAGCGCCGCGTGGCCTCCGAGCGAGCATGGGAGATAAACGCTTCCTTGGTTCGTCTAGAGACGGCTCATGAAAAATCACCCAAATCACCAGAGGAGGCAAAACAACGCGAATTAGAGGAAGAGAATTTGCGCAGTCTTGTGAAAGACACCGTTCTTTCGTCAAACTTTTACAACAACATTGTCAGTGACAGTAATCGTGACATGGAACAGGAGGGAGATGTCAAACCGCATCCCAGAGCTCCCAGGCTTGATTCCATTTCTTCTAGATTGGAAGACTATGCGCGTTACAAGTCGCTCCGTCATTTCCTGGATCATGGGAGTCTCATCTGTCCAAATGCCTTCTCGGTATTGGACGCTGACAACGTCGAGAGGAGCGTCATCACAGACGAGGAATATCTCGGTGGGGCATGCATAGGTCTGTGTCATGATTTGGCTTCGTATGGGATCACTCGCGCTTCCAATGCTGGAGTCGATCCTATGGCAATCGTCGATGTCAGAAAAGCTCGTGATGTCGTGTCCCAGATCTTTGAGGAGCTTTTACAATTCGATTTTAGGAATGGTCCTTTGAGGAGGAAATATGATAGCACCAAGTATGCGTTGAAGGCATTGGAAACTATCCTTTACGAACTGTCGGTTGCTGGTGTGTTGGCAAATCCCAAGAAAACAAAGCTTGATTTGGAAGAGGGCGACAGCTGTAATCTAGATAAAGGTATCATACCAAAGGATGAAATCGCCGCTATACGAGTGAGAATGGATCATCGCGACCAGTTGCGAGAACGTCTCATAAAAACTTGTCGTGACGGTCAGAAGGCAGCGAAGCAAGCCATTTTCGCTTTGCATCGAAGAGATACAGATAGGGCATTGAAACTCTTGCGTGAGTGTGAGAATTGTGTGACGAGTGATTTGATGCCAATTCTACACGAGGAACCCGAATTAAGGGGCGGCTCTTTTTCTGGTGTACTCGAGGAGTATGTGGAAGCGTATCTATTTCAGGCATGGCTAAATCATGATGTCGAAGAAAAGGCAATTAATCCTTCTGGGAAAATCGTTGACTTCGCAAGTCTACCTTTGGTGGTATCCCCCGAAGAATACCTAGGAGGTTTATGTGATTTGTCAGGTGAGATAGGCCGATATGCTGTGGCACGTGGAACAGCAAGAGATAAGAAGGGTGTCGAGCTATGTCTAGAAACAAACAAGACAATATACAACTGGCTCAGGATGATTGGTAAATTGCCGGGAAGTATCGCAAAAAAGAAGAATGCTTTGAAGATAGGGGTGGAAAAGTTGGAGCGAATGATGTATGAACTAAGCTTGATGGAGATGACAGGTAGGAATGAGTACGCAACTGCCTTGGAGAATAATTCCGAAATGTGCGATGACTGAGGACAGTGCGTCTTTAATGCAGAAGAGACTTGTACAGGAGCAAGCAACGACAAGCTTTCCATGTAACCTAAGGTTCGAAGCCAGAAAAATCCCTCTCACAAAATCCCAGTTCCGTTCCTACTGAAAACAAAACAGTTTACTCTAGAAAATGGCATCGAGTTCAACAGTCATTATTTAAAAGACTCGTTTAAACTTTTAGTCTCAAGAAAACGAAAACCCATTTAGATGCAACTAAAATAGTGATCCAACCGGTTATTCAAACAAACGCTTTCCAAAAACCATAAAACACACATACACGTCAAGAAACACAGTCAGGTATCCTTTATGGACTCATAATCGTTGGCTCCTTTCTGTTATTACAATAGTCCCTATGCCACTTGCAATTCAGCTGTCGCTGTTTCCGCCCTCGTTGTCGTCGAGGGTGCTGGCATCCCTCATTAATTTTGACACTTTAATTTGTTGAGGTGGCTGTGAAATTCCTTGATGGCCACCTTCTTCTTCTCCAAAGGCATGTCCGGCTTGACCATAATATTCATGGTGGTGTACCCTCCCATGGTGTGCCTGGGGCATGATAGGCATGCCAACCTCAGGGTTCATGAGCCCGGTTGGATGTGCGGGACGGTGACCCACACGCTTGTGTTGGACTTTAAGCCTCTTGTTTCCAATTTGAAATCCATTCATTTGTTCGATGGCAAGTTCAGCAGACATAACTGAGTCGTAGGACACAAAGCCGAACCCTTTCGATTCTCCAGTGTAGCGATCAACATAGACTTTGGCAGATATAACGTGGCCGAATGGGTTGAAGGCCGTTGCAAGGTCTGCATCTGTGAGGTCGATGGGGAGATGGTAGATAAACAAGTTGGCACCTGCGGGCCCTTCGCGAGGTCGTGGTGGGACCGGAGGAGGAGGTCCGCGGCCTCTTTCTCTGTGGGGACCTCTTCCTATGACATAATGAGGGTGGTGCTGGCTTTGGGCATAAGGTCCATACATGTACCCCTGGTGAAAGGCGGGATGGTGCATCGGGTGAGGATGAGCTGGAGGAGCAAAGGGGGGTACTGGCGAATCGTGTCCATGGTGCTGGGAATAGGCATGAGCCGGTGGCGGCATCCCCATCAAGGGGGAGGATGAACGCCAGGGGTAGTGATAGCAGCAGGGGGTGTACCATCGTGAGTTTGCTGTGAGTATTCTTCGGGGGTGACTGCTCCAGGAGGGTAAACGGGGGACATAGATCCAGGGTGATGAGGAGTCATGTAATAAGATCCCCCTCCGACGACATGCCCTCGGTGATTCATATAAATATCATGTGCAGGAGGAATGCCCACGTGTCCCATATGCATCCTGCTACCCGAATGAGTCCTGTTATGTTGATGCTTATCAGCAAATTTTACTCGGATGGGTTTCTCCGCTCCCTCCATCTGAACTTCTCCATCAAGCGCATCAATGGCGGCTTGCGCCATGGTTCGATCGGTGTATCTGACGAAGGCACAGCCATACTTGGATGTGTCGTTGCTTTTTTTCTTGATAATGTAGACCCCGGAAATGTCTCCATAGGGAGAGAATAACTCACGCACAAAGTCTTCGTCGGCCTCCTTGGGGAGTTGGCCTACAAAAAGCTTAGCTGAATCTGGAGTGGGAAAAGCGTGCGCAGGATAAGCTCGTAAGAGAAATGGAGCAAACTTCAATGTAAAGGAGTCGCAAACGATGACAGAGCTGCACCAGAAATCGAGGGACAGCAAGTACTCAATAAAATATAACGAAGGCGTCTCAAAAAACTGCAAGTCACGCGTGAAGGTAACCCCGTAGAAATATTAATAACAAGCGTGCATATCCCGCACTTACCGTCTCCCTCGTCTCGTTCCTCTTCCTCCCCCTCGACTTCCCCCTGCGCCGGCCGAACCTGTGCCGGCCAAGCTGCCCCCTCAAATCTGTACCTCCCATGCATCTCTCTCACTACCCTCATGGCATCCTCCCCTCTCTCGTATGTCACAAACGCACAGCCCCGATGAGTCCCAGTGCGTCGATCGCGAATGACCGTCATGTCGAGGATGCGGCCGTAGGGCTCAAAGAGGAGGGCGAGGTCAGTCTCTTCAAGGGTTTTAGGCACTTGCCCTACGAATAGTTTAAGAGGCTGGGAGAGGCGGTCGGGGTCCATCGTCGGAGGGGCGGCCACTTCGAAGGTGTTATATCCGGGTTCCGGGTGCTGATCCTGTTGCTGATAGGCATACTCGTCATAGTCTTGGGGGTGTTGGGGCATATTCCGTCCAGCGTCTTGGTTGGTGTTGTTGTAGTTGTCAAGAGATGCCGCGAAGTTACGGCCTTCCATTATTGAGATTACTTGCGCCATGGAGGGATGAGGACGAGGCCTAGAAGTTGCCGACGAGGAGTACTAAGAGGCCGATAAGGAACAGTTTCACGCTCACTGTTTCCTTGTGGATCGCCAGACGAACAAATTTGGCCGGGTAATCGAAGAGTGGCGCGAAAGTTCGGCGAATGTTGCACAGCAAAAGAGCGCAAGTAGTGTTGAAATTGGATTCGGGGTGAATCAATCGGCTATATCAAATTTGTTGCCTCCCTCGCCACCGAAGCTGGTTCCATTGATATTGCCAAAACCGGCTGCAGCACTTGTCCTACGAACAAGTACAAGTGATCTGCCGGTGCATGAACCTTTCTTTGCACTGAGGTCAAGCTGCTGTGTGCGTTCGGTTACACCGATCAACACAACAAGTGCATCCCAAGATCGTCATCAACAATGCCACACGCGCGCGTGCATTGTTCGCCACATTTTCTTCTTCTTCTTCCACGACCTTTTTTGTTCGATTTGCTCGAACGAGGCGCCTTTCGTCCTGAGGGAGACCCCATCTATTGCCTTCCATAATTTAAACGACGTAAGATTTCTCCCTCTGATGTTTCCTTTAATTGTTCGGGATCTTGTGGTCGGATGCAAACGATAATACAAAATCTCTACAGGAATTAGTATGGGTCAAAGGAAGGCATCTCTAATGAGCGACGGATTAACGCACGTGGAAACAAAATACACCTACGAACATGAAGGACTACGATTCTTACTTAGGATTACTTAAATATAAAATAATCTTCAAATTCTCAATTTGCTTCCTCTGTTCTAGACAAGGTGTGATATGCTCCTACCAAAATAAAATGGGGCCACACTCCTTGAGGTAACTTGATGCTTATTTTTGTTTTCATTCCTACACCCAATGAAGATATAACTTCTCAGGGTAAATGTTGGGGCTTTAAGCACTACCCAAGTTTGAGCACCAACCAATTATTTGTACGACTAACCATAGTATCTCCAATATGAGTCCTTTCTAGACCTAAAGGAAGTCATATTGTGCATACATGTCTTTCTTTCAAGAAATGGCTTAATCTTATGGTTTAAGATTAAGCCATTTTCCATAATAAAGCCATTCAGTTTACAGAAGAGAAAGAAGCTCCCCTGATTGAAGAGAATTTTGAGGATATGGATAGTTCTGATTCATATGTACTGTCACAAAACATGAAGAAATTTCACCGCTCGAGTTTACTCTCACCCAACAACCACATGTTGTGGATATTGCACAAAAATTCTGCCTGGTCCAGTCCTCCTGTGGGTTGAGGATGCTAAGTAGCAAAATCTGACACAAGTCTAAGACAAAAGGCTATTGGGAAAATCAGGATCTTGAAAAAGCGGGCGTCCCTCGAACCCACTCTGGAAAATTCCAGAGTGGCTGAGTAATTAACTACTATATGAACAGTCATACAACAGAGTGACATATATTTTGTGAACACCAGTTTTTCAGAAATGTGTGTGTATATGTACCAGTTGATATGTAGTACTGACCCACCCTCTTTTGTAACAACAAACAATTCTTATCAATCTTCATTGCTTGAGTTCAATTTTTCACAGCACTTGGATCCCAATTTACAAAGTATACTGCACATTCCTCTTCTTACAACTGATTGATTGACATATGGGTTGACAGGGCTCTGAATGTTGCATCCCATTGAAAATCACAGTTGCCAATTTCATCAGCAAGTAACTGCCATGTCATGTTTTTATGTTGCACAAGCAATAGTATCTCTGTATTGAAAATTTTAAGCAACCTAGTTTTACCACACTCCTATCATAAATAGGAGTGAGGGTGAGCTCCAAGGGGGCCACCAAGGCCAAATCAGAAGCAGATCATACAAAGTGATATAGTATTTCGTGATATTCTACACTGTGCTGTTTGATATGTTTCTAAATATCATTTGTATTGTTTCCTTTAATTATACTGCTCAATGCATGTTTTCATCGTTTAATGCATTATTAATTGATTAGAAGGATCGTTGGGTGATTTCTGCTCAGTGGCATCAACCAACAGATCTGCATGCTCTCTCTTCAATTATGTGAAAAATTCCATCAGCCCTGCAACATCTGTCTGACTCTACACAATCATTGACATTCCTCCAACTGAAACTGTCTATGCCTGGCTCTACCCATACAAATTCTGCCTTGTCTTGGTTGTCTAAAAGGTGAGAAGACACCTTACACACTTGATGTGCAGACTACCTTCCACACTTGATGTGCAGACTAGGACCCTGATAGATGGGAGAGAATTCAAATGAAAAAGATCTACTTACATTGGCATTATTCCAATCTTCCTTGTATTTCATCATGATGGCCATCATGTAACAAAAATAGCATGGTGGAAATGGTGCCGTTTTTCTTGAAAAACTGTGAATTGGATGCAGGTGATGTGGTAATGAGGGCAATCATGGCAGAACTGGTGTTTCAATTGTATTTTCATAGAAGAGGTGATGGAGAAATGGTGGCAGAAATAGCCATGATGTGGGAGAGTTGTGGCATGATTTGTATTGTGGGACACAGAGAAACTGGTATACTTTTGCACACGATACCACATAACACAACAGCACTACAGTCAAACTAGTATCATATTTATTTATGTCAATACGTGGCATTAATTTGCAAACACATAACATGTAAGTGGGCATGATTATCAAAATACTCTGACATGTTACTCATAGCATTAATTTTTGAGTGGCTTAGTGTGTATAAGGTGTTGCTAATGTTTCCCTCATTCAAAGCTATTGACATCAAAAGAAATCATTCCTTCGATTTTCAACTTAAATAATTGAAACATTTTATGGTACTTAAATCCAATGTTTACAGCTAAATGTATTCGAATTATTCTGCAAGATGTTTTGCAATGGGCAAAGAAAGAACACAATTAATCACCCACAGCTTCATTTGCTTTGTGAGAAACATTTTTAATACCAAAGTCATTTGTAAAAGCAGATGGAGAATGTTGATGAAAATTAATAATTCTAGGTACTTATGTTATAGTGTGACATCATGATGTATGTAGTAAAACTGAGAAGGTTCCAAGACAAATACTATTTGAAAAATCTTGGCTTCTAAAAATCTTCATACTGACACAATATTTACCATGATGACCTTATAATAGCATCACATACCAAATTGACGCAATCGTCAAGAGCTTGTCAAGGAACATTTCTACGGTACGACCTCTTTTTTGTAGATCAGTTCTTTTTCCAGATCAGTCAATCACAAGTATGTGGATTTACATCATCTATACAGCTTACAGCACATGTTTGGGGTGTGTCCATAAGGCAAAAATCTATATTCAGCATTCCCCAGCCTCCTGTGGCCAACTGCTCAAGCAATATTGAAACATCTCTTTACCAAATCAAACACCATGAAGTCATACTTTTGGGTTCAGTCATATCATAGTCTTCTACCACTATCAATCCAAGTATCATGCTAATCTTTGCACATGTACATCTTGAGCAATAGCATGGAAAGCTCTATGCAATAATCTGCACAAACAAAAACAAGCAGATTAAACTTGCATTCAATTCAATGAGAAGTCTTCTAACAGTGAACCTTTAATCTGTTTCTTCAACTCAGTCAATGCTTTCCATTAAGATACAAAATTATTTTCATATTGACATTGAAGAAACAAAAGGATGTTGATTTTATCCAGTCATTATTTAAGTGACTGGACCTTGTAGCTATAATGAAGAGAATGGGCTGAAATCAAAACAAGACAGAAAATACTGAAGTACAAGGATAGGTTGCCTCTTCACTCAAATAGTTCAAAAACATTGCTACCATCATGAATAGCATTTCTGATGCAGCCAGTCCTATATGCCTTTCAAAGCAATTTTAGCCATCTTGGTAGCCTCGTAGTAGTTTGAAAGGATCTCAAATGCAAGCTCTCTCAAACTACCATAATTTGATCAAACCAACAAAGTACATGCATCCTCGAAATTATTGGATTTGATTGTTCTTGAAAATATTCAAATTTGCTCTTAATTTAGGTCTCTTAATGATACAAAAACTATCGTGGATGGCAAGTTGAAATTAACCCAAGATAAAAAATGTATCATGATATCATGATACTGCTTGTTTTGAAAAATGCAAAAATTGACCCCTCAAAGTTAGTAGAATATGCATTTCCTGGCATCAAATTTGGAACTCATCGTAAACAGCATTGCTGAAGCCAGGGAATAGATCAGAGGCAAGATCAGAAATCATATTATATTTAGCTCAAAAGGAAAGGTCTAAAATGAGCCTCATCTTTCTACTTGTTCATTTTAGCTGGTGGAGCGGTTTTCTTGGCATCAAATTAAGGTCACTCTATAAAATTCTTTCTAGTGGCCAGTGATTGGATCAGGGGCAAAATTGGAGTTAAGATTCATCAAGAATAATTGATCTACACATATGTTCTTGTTTGAGCTCTATCAATCCATGGGCAGATCTCAGTGACTTACCTGGGAAGATAGTTTTCCAGGAGATAACAAATGAATTGAAGCAGGGGTGAAAATAACCAATTAATACAATTTATAGCTAGAAGAGGGTGCTTGATGGAACTTGCCCTTCAACCGAACATTTGCTCAACACACGTGAGTCAACCGTAGTGATTCAACTATTTTTAAGTGTGTACTAATTAGGATACTACAACAAATAAGAAATAGTACAAAGTATTAAGATACTGTGTGTAGGCAAGTTGATACTACATATGATAGGAAAGGGTGTGCATGACACTCTTCCCTTCCATGATCAAACCTTGGTTGATCAAGGAAATAACAATCAATGAACTTCCATTGTGGGTTGCTCATCACAAAGGAGGGGAAAAAATTATCCTCCGTGCAGATCAATTATGGTTTGTCCAAGACTTACAAATTTTGAGGAAAAAGAATGAAAAAACCTAAATGAACTTCCTTGAGAACTTCAATGTGGGTAGTCCTTAGTCATTGACGGTGTCAGAGAAAAATCCAATCTTTGGCATAGGGCATTAAGAAGTGGTGAAAGCTCTGGTGTTGTGTCTTACTTTGTTGACTGAAGCCATTGGCCAAAGTCTTGATTGGTGACTGGATCATATGGCTACAGTCTGCCATAAGTTGCCTTCCAAAAGCAAACAACTCTTCCCCTTTATCGTCACATCTGTAATCATGGGTGCACAACAAGTTCGAACCTGATCTTGAGAAATTACAGGAGAAGGAAAAGCTTAAGAGCATCAAAAATCTTCATATCACTGTGTACAAAACAGCTGTTTTCATCATCAGGGTGGTGACGTAAGTGTGAATGCATACTTTTGGCATCTTTTTGTTGTTCTTGTCTGCACAAGAAGAGAGGAATTCAAAAGGCATTAGGACATGGTGTCATGGTCCTGCATTTTTTGTCATGATTCCATTTTGGAACATAATGTAACTGGTTGATCAATATTTTGCATGGGGCAGCTGTGTAGTGTGCTCCTGTTGGAGTGCCAGTTGAGCCTTGTGCTTGAACGTCTTGTGCAATTGGAGATGAATGCAACAAACTTCCATTGCATATTCTGATACTGCAATGCATCACCGGGATGAGCAGTCAGAAGTGAAGATGTTCATCCTTCACTATGTTCTGTATTTGTGTTTGGGTGAGCTGGTCTATCCCAACAGTATGTCTATGTTGCAAACAAGCAGTTGTTTATCCTCTGGTGTCCTCCCTCCTCTTATTTCTTGCTGGTGACATGTGTTTACCAGTTTTACTTCTCTGGTTTCTTATATTTGCCAGAGATGTCCCTTTTATCCTTCTCCTTCCATGGGTATTTTGGAACTGAGGTGGAGGACTAGCCATGCAAGCTAACCATATTGGTGGCAACAGAGATGCATGCTGGATAAAGACACTTGTGGTAAGGTCCTGCTTGTGAACAAAGCATCATGGCCCCTTTGTAATAGCCATCAAAACAAAATCCAGTGTCATTGGCCTTAAGAGCTCTATCCTATTTATATACCAGTTTTGACAGAAAATTATGTCGCCAACAAACAAGAGTGATCATGTCTTGGTTGTGTCAATGGTTCCTCCAGGCTTTGGCACAATGGGTAAAAGGGGAACTGTGCTTGGTGCAGCAGCCAAAGGTCATTTGTCATGTATACTGATGGCATGACAGCCATATCATCAACACAAGGTTGAGATAGAGAGGCTACAAGAAGCCATGACTTTGATGCAGTGAGCAGAGAAGTGACACGCAGATTTGTTGAAAGTATGGGGTTCATGCTATGCTGGTTTAGCGTACTTGGCTGCAGTGAAATTTGTGCTTAGGCAAGTCACACAGACACATTGATATTGAATCTGGATTGGATGTGATGGCGCAGCTGAAGTAATCATGCACACACCATTCCTGTTCCAACACTTGATGGAATCAGAACTTTCATTGGCTGAAAGGAGAAAGGATGGCATCAATGTCTTGGTCTCATGCATATAAAAGGTATTGTTCTGTGGACTCCATTTGCAGAGCAAGAGCATATGGATCAAGCAACTGAAGGTTGTGTATGCAAGCATCTTAATGGGGTTGTCTGCAGGATCTTGGATCTGTGGCAGATTGAGATAACATCAAAAAAGGTGTTGATGCTCTCATTAAGGACACCAGATAAATTAAACAAAGATGATAGCAATATGGTTGGTGAATGCTTGTTGTTAGAACCAACATCTTTGATCCAAACCTTTGTGGGGGTGGCTGGAAATGACAATGAGTTCTGTCATGATAAAGTTATAAGAGCACTACTAAGCTTTTGCTCTAAACGAGACTTGATGGACTATCTTGTAAAATGGAAGTACAATTTGGTAAATAATCATAAACATTGAACCACTTGTTATGGTTGTCAGGTGACATGTAGTGCATGACATGAGCATTGAAATGGGCTGAATGCATTTGGCATTCATAATTGTGTGGACATATACACAGCTTGACCACATGCATGTAAGACGACCCAGTCTAGGAGTGCATTGTTCTTCTCATAGGGTTAAAGGTCACCAAAAGTGAGCCGTTAACCATTGTCATTATGTGGACATTGGAATCATCAATTCCATAAAGAATGATTCTTCATGACTGCTATGCATGTCAGTGAACAGTTGGAACTGTTGTCATGGAGAAGACAGAGAGAATTGTCAAGGAGATCAAAGGATCTTCCCATGATGAGGAAAAGGCTCCAGCATCATCAATGCAAACATCAGTCACATCACTTCCCAACAGGATATTTTTGTGCCAGGAGAATCATTAGACCCATGGGTAAGCAAATGTATTTGTGCTTCCCAAAGGTAGCAATGATGATGTATAGATTTTGACTCTTCTCATCTAATTCAAAAGTATGGTACTGAATACTGTGGTCAAGTTTGGTGAAACACTTGTATCCAATGCACTTGTGCAGGATATGAGATATGAGATCTAATTTTGAGGGTTCATCTGGTATCTCACCAAACAGCTGCTATGTGTTCATAAAAGACTGTTAGGAAACATCCATGTGATTTTGTTGAGGTGCTGCTGCTTGGTCATCACCATCACACCTGCAGTGTTGTGAACAGAATTTCTGCAGCAATGACATCAAGCCAGCAATGACAGAGGAGTCAAGACTTGAATAGTGTGTGATAAATATCTTGCATGTTATAAATATCATTTGAGTTGGTTGCACTGGTAGCATTACCCAACCTGTTGTGAGTGGTCATTAGTGACAGTATCATGTCAACTATGTAACCGGTTTGAGCATTATTCAGCATTTTGCTGTCATAAGCAAGGAGTGGGTCTTCTTGTATGATAGGAAGCCAATTCATAGATGGAGACAGAGAATGTTTCTGCTGCAAATAGAAGTTGGTGGATGATTACCTTTGCAATTCGTCAAGATGCTTAATCAGTGGTTTAAGGCATGGGTGTATCTGTTAGGCCAAATGCTTGGTAATTTCCAATTGCTAAGCAATTGCCCTCAGTTTCAAAGGGCACTTTGCAATTCCTCGTCAACGTTTGCACTACCAAGGAATTGCAAAACTGCCGGGAATACACAGAACAATTCCTTGTCCATGGCCGAATTACGTTTGAATTGTGTGAAAGCAGTCAGTTTGGATCCAGTTGTAGCCAAATATCTGGCACCAAAATGCATTCAACTGACAGAGATATTAATTGTACCAATCCCTACGTAAATTAATATCTTATGTTGGGTCAGTGTTCTCTTCCCAAGGAGTTGTAATGGCAAAAAAACCTGGACAATATTGAAATTCCTAAGGAATTGTAATCACGAAGATATTAAATCTGTATAACAATTCCTAAGGAATTGTAATTTCTAAGTTATTTTACAAATGACTACTGTTGAGTACCGTCGAAAGGAAAAATTGATGCCAAACGGACATGTTAGACACTCCTCTGATGCCGATCAGACATGTCACACTACAGAATTGATGCCAAACAAGGGGCCATTGCAGAAATCCCGAGCTAAACCACTGTTGTCGAGGAATTGAAAACATGAAAATTGCAATTCCTTGGTAGTGCAAAGTCGACGAGGAATTGCAATGAGTTTTTTGACCCATTTTACAATTGCTTAGCAATTGCAAATTACCAATCACTTGGCCTAACATATCAACCAATGCATGTGGACATCACATTCATTACAGTTGACATATGAATGGATGTGGCTTGACTTCTTGAGTGCCTGCTAGGAGAAGTTGTGCATTGTTTGGCTCCTGTCATAACAATGGCAATAAATTGGTAATGTGATGTCACCAGGACAAACTGGATCAAGGCGTTTGGCTAGTTGGTCATTGTTGAAAAGGAGACAAGGTCACATGGACTCTCGGTACTTGTTATCTTGTAATGTTGCTTGTTATCAAACACAATGACATGATGTCCCAAGCTGAGAGCACTATGTAGCATAAAACTATCACTGTGGTTTAATTTGAATTCACACTTGCAACACCATGCAGAGCAAGTATGTTGTTGGACAGTGAGAGCATTTGCACATTGCTCTTGGCAAGTGAACTGGTCTTGCTGAACTGTTGTAAGTTGGGGCAGAAAAGAGGTATTGTTTGGCTGTTGCCATAACAACCATCAGACACATGTATGTTTTCATATGGTGTGCAATGAAAAGGCACATGTTTGGTTTTGCCATAACAGATTGTACACAATTCATTTTGCACTGGCATGGCCACAGCAACTCAATTCAATGGCATTGATCTCATAAAGGGCCTTAAGGTGAGTTATGTGTTCTTGTCATCACTGTGGAGCTCAACGGCAACAGTAAAACAGTTCTGCACTAAGCATCACCTAAATTGAGGTAAAAGGGAAGATCATAATTGTATGACTCAACCGGCAAAAGATAATTTGTTGCTATCACTAGGGCATAGCAACAAAGGCAAGAGTTGTGCCCTCAGCATCAACTCATTCAATTTGAGAATAAGTCCTACTGTTGTGACTTAAGACCCCATAATGTATGATGGTGGCCATAAATGTGTTCATCTAATTTTTCAAGTCATTGCAGGTAGCAAGTGAATTTAGACCAATTGAATAAAACGTTCATGATAAAGTCATTCAGTTAGAACATGATGGTACAGATCATAGGTGCATAATGTCTTTTTTTACATTTTAATTTATTTCATGTTGAAAAGAATGCCACTGTGGTGCAAGTCAACAAGCAATTAAGATCTGTTTGTTGTGGCCACTTTGGTGCATCAACAAGTTTTATGGCATTTGTTGAGATGTTGTGGCCTCTGGCACACAACGACACATGCTTTGTCCAGCAAAAATGTGCATAATAGGATTGCAGATGAAGATGGTCTTGCTGTTAAGGACCATGCATGCTTCACTTGAAAGGTGTGAACCATGATGGAATTTTCCCATCTTCATGGAAAGTCAATGGCATTGAGGGAAACAATGAAAAGGCACTCATCTTTGGGAAAGGATCCAATGTTCATGCATGTAAAGCTGACTCTCTTGCTCTCAAAAGAGACATCTTGTGGACAGTACATGATGGTCTTTCATCACAAGAAGGAAAAGTTGTGGGATGGGGGGGCATAAGCCTGCCCCAGTTACCAGTACCATGATAGTACATAAGATGGGAAAGGGGTGGGTATTGCACTCTTCCCCTACATTACGATACGTTGGTTGATCATCACAAATGAGGAATGAATGAAACTGCTATGAATGTCCATTGTCTAATGCTCATCACAAAGGATGGGAAAAACTGAAATTGTGCTAGGCTTACAAACTTTTTACTGCAGCTTGAGTTGCATGAACATCACTAAAATCATTGATATCATTGTGACCTGATGGATCATCATTTATTTATTTATCTATTTTTAATGTGAGTTTTGCCATATAAGAATTGTTAGGATTGTTTTAAAGGTAATATTTGGTTTATCTTACTAGTTTAAGTTTATGTGTAGCAAAGAGTTATACAACTTACTGTTTGGTCCACTTTGCAGCATGGTATGTAGATGCAACAACAAATCAAAGAGCAAAACAAACAAGTTACTTTTTTGTTTGGTTGATAGTGTTAGTAAGAAACTTGTCATGACTTCAATACTAGATTTGATTTTGAATTTGAAGTAAATTCATTTGCCTGAAGACTGCCTTCAACAATGCACAGGGCAAGCAAGTAGTGCATCTCACTGTTTTGCAGAACATCTGTACATGTGGTTTAAACTCTGTACAATGAGATAGCATGAATCTTTCTTCATAATTGTGCAATGTACCTTGAATCAACACACATGCAAACATCGAACTGTTTTGCATTAGTACATTTGAGCGAAGAACCAATCAGCATGTATCTTCAAGCTAATATTTGTTCACTTGATTTTATGTGTAAAGTTGAAACCTTTCAAATTTTTTAAAATAGATTTGCTATGAGGCCTCATCATTCACTTAAGTATGGATTTCTTTAACGATGCTTTCACGGAGCTGCAAGAAGCATGCTCGTAATAATTATAAAAGCTGCTCCTAATATTGTTTAATTTTTGTGGTGAACTTGAAAGATAGTATTTTTATACCTTTTTATAACAATAAAATTCATATAAAATGACTCAGATGTGATCAAACTTTGAGCATTTTAACAGTATAATTTACAAAATGCCTCTACAAAGATGCTGACTAGCAATTACTCTATGGGAGGAGATTTATGGCTATCTACAGCATACAAATTTAAAGCTAACAATACATATTAAAGTGCCTAAGAGTTGCAAAGTAATTTGTGTTCCTTCCGCGTGATGATGCACTTAATGTAGGTTAGGTAATTATGAAGAGTGATAGGTAGGTAGGACCTAGGCAGTCCACATAGATCACTAGAGAGATTTCCTCGTGGCCTATATGGAAAAGGAGGGACATTTTTGACTATGAAAATGCCTTACTTGCTGTACACCACCAATTACCTTTTGCTGTATGCCCGCTTGTTTGTCTACATCCACATCTAGTTTTCCCAGTCCTCAGGTAAATGAGCATATTAATCAGTTCCTGTGTGAAAATATCATCACCTCTGATATGTATGACCATCAGTTCACTGCTAGTACTTTCTGCTGTGACGGTAACGATGCCTTCAATCATGACTACCATTTTATTGAGCTCTCACATGAAGCAACAGCAGACAGGCATGGAAGACCTGCATTGGTCCTGGACAGCCTTGTTGCTTGTTTTAAGATAGAGTGCTCTTAGAAAGATGCCTTCTTAAAGACGACCAATGCTTCTTCTGATCTCCTTCTCTGGCACTGCCATCCCTGTTATCATGCCAATCATCATGATGGCTCTACTCACCTCAATACAGCATGCTGAATGTGCCACAATCATCCAGGTATATCACCTCAGGGAATGATTGACTGTAAGCAATGAACATGCCTACTTTGTTCACATATGCCTTAACGAGACCATGATCTTACATGCCCAAATCATCATTTGACGAGAAACATGAAGCATCCTCTGCATCATCCCAATGGCAGTGTGACCAACAATATGTTCACTCCAACCAAAGAACCCATGCACTGTTGTCGATCAGCTGACATGGAGCACATGCTGCCCTCCTTAGACAATCTCTTCATGATGAAGTCTCAGCAGTTCACTTGTTTAGATCATGTTATAGGTCCTTTCAAAGAAAAGAAAACAACAGACAAGACAGTAATTTCTAGACCTCACTGCCAAGAAACCTCGACAAGCAATTGGGGTTGTGTAATCTCTCTATGGGGAGTGGCTCTATAGCCATGCCCAACCCCAGAACTGCAAATACTGTTGTGAATAGTCCTTCCATTACCTGTGAGAGCCTATGCTTGACAAAAGATGATCACATCATTTCCAAGCAAATTAATGGAGGTCTTGAAAATAACTTCTTCTGGTACTCTGGGTTTGTTGTCCACTATGCCAGATACAATGCTGATAGGAGACTGCATACAAATGACACTCTTCCTGACATCAGAGTCGTTTGTTATTGCCTTCCTTACACAGGGTCCAGCCCCAGAAAGATTTCCATTGTCTATGGGGAACTCAAAATGCCCACCATTCACTCACTGGCAAGATCCTCCAATTTCAAGTATGACACTCCAATTCTAAGTCTGGGGGGAAGAAACATGCATCAGATAGTATGCCTGGTCACAGTGGCACCTCTTTGTTGTCAAGGCAAAGTTGGCAAGGGAGCTTGCATTGGACATCAAATAGGTTCTTATTTCAAGATGCACCCTCCTTGAGACAAGGCACCTCATGATTGTGATAATTTGCAAAACAAAACAAGCAGAATACACAACAGAACAACGGCAGCAAAGGCAGGACAACCCTTCCAATTTCTCTCCCTCATCACAAGTAGTATGGCTTATTGTCCTTTCAAGAAATGGAAGTCTCGTGAAGCAATCACCAGCATCACATTCATTGATTGGGGTGGTCCTTTGAGGTTCAGTGCTGCTTCTCTTCTCCATTAATGAAGTTGTCTTCAAGAAAGCCAGAATCATGTTGTGACTGATACTGTAGCATTCTAAGAGCATCCATTGCACTGTCCAGATCGATCTAGAACACCAAGCAATGTCAATATCATTTACGGTGAAGGGGAAAAAGAGGAGCAAGAGGTTGTCAAATTTATTTGCTGTCCTCTTACCTGCTAAACTTTGGAGAGTAGGACCACTCAGCCTGCTTTGGTTGCTGGAGTTTTGAATGTGTGGACTGCAACGCCTGGAATAAGACATTATCAATACCCTCAAGCTAGCATGTTATGGACCAGGCATTCCCATGCCTTCTATCAAATGTAATCTTCAGGAAGCACTCAAAAGAAAGGAGGCCTGGGCTCAAAAGCTCATTTATCTTCCTCATCCCACTACCCATGGTCCAGATTGAACCAACATCATCGTTAAAATCCATACTGGATCCTATTCAGAGAATTGTCCAAGGAGGCTCAATGATGTGGCTTCTCGGTATAATGAGCCACAAACTGATGATAACAATGACACTGCAGGTGCTGATTTGTTCTTCCTATACCTGCCTTACACAATGGTCAAAAAGAGATCCTGTCATTCCGAGACAAACTGTAGTTATCATCCTTTGCCAGGACCAGGAAATTCTCAAAAAAACTTACAGTTGTTGTTCTTGTTAGGTGAAGACCCAATGTTGAATCATTCCATGAGCAGTGAAGGAGATTGTGTCATAAGCTCCATCTCTGAAGACCCATGTCCATGTGCAATATCAACCTCAACAAAGCTAGATTATGTGAAATCTTGCAGGCCGATAGTCAGATGACTCTGGTGGCAATGTTGCATATGCAAGGCAGAATCTCCAAAGGTCTTCCTCGTGTTTAAGGAGTTATGGAATGGAACAAAAAGACTGCAGTTTGCTTTCCATGAACAGTCTGTGTGGCCTTATTATTGTTCATGAGTTTACCAGACTAAACCGCATGACAGGATGTCTGTCTTGTTGCCAGTAGAGCCGTCTGAACTGTAAAGGAACGACGAGCCCACACCTGGCTGTTTGGAGTCTTCGCAATCTGAACAAAGCCTGTGGATAGTTGATGATTCAACTGTGGACACATCCAAATATGTGTTCACCCCGCCTTTCAAAACTACTTGAAGTATCCTCAGCTTCAATCTAGAACTACCTATTCATTAACCCCAGAGGAACTTTGCAGGGGTGTCCTTTTTTAAGCTCCGTTTCTTTTGATTTGCTATTTACTGGTGTTGTACTCTCATGTGTTTCAGTTGAAACTGCAGAAGTATTGCTTGCATTCATCCTTAATCAGTATGAAGTGTCTAAATAGATATAATGTTTAATGAAAGCACTCAAATGAAACCAATTTGATGCATCCAAGGGAAACTATATCGACGGAGTAGAGTGGAAGCAACATTCCCTAAACCTCGGAACACATATCAGTTACACGCACTTCAAATTATTGCTCAAGTGGAAAGACAAAGACTAAAAAGTAAATAACGAGTCTTCTCACAACCAGTACAATAACCCTCACATTAGCATTGCATTCATGTTAAGTAAGGGATTCGTGTATGCTGCTGAAGATGCGAGGATGGGGAAAAAATCATGCCGTGATAATGAAGACTAGTATTTTATAAGATACGAAGTCCACCACTCTTCAGACATATCTAGCAGGCCAAGATGAAACAAATGCAAACATCTATCATTGGTTCTAATTTCCAAGACCTATATCACATCTGTGCTCAGGGAGATGTATTCATCAGACAAGTGCGTACAAAGCCAGATCTCGCAATAATGCCACGCACCCTGGATGTGATCAATACTCGCAATTCTTATTTCCTTTGACAAACGACGATTCACCACATGAAGTAAGACACGAGACTCCGTTCCATCCTAGAGCTTAACGGTAAAGGCCGTTGTTGATGCGGTCAATAACGTATTCAGCAGCAGGGGCCTTGGCAACCAATCGGCTCTCGTACTTCTTAATAACATCCTTTCTCAGCTTGGGAAAGTCCTGGGATGCTGTAAATATCTGCGACCGACTTGTATGGGCCGTGGGAGACAATCTTTCCGGCGGCATTCGGGTACATGCCTGGAAGACGAAGGTACGCACGAACGTTGGCATTGTTCACGTCGATAATCTGACTTCCCCCGAGGTAGGCCACATTCTCATAGTCAACAACAGCGTTGGCCGCAAGAGGAAGGGCGGCAGCACCAAAGGCAGCGGCGGCACCAAGGAAAGCACGACGGTCGGCCTCGGCGTTGAGGGCGGTTTGAGCCGCAGGTTGTGCGTTGGGTGCGAACGCAGCGGCGGAGCTGTGGTGTCGTGGGATTGAAATGAAGGACGGTCAGTATTAAAGTAAAAACGCGTGTGGCGAACAAATAGAGAGAACTGCTACTGCATGATGACAGATGGCGGACTTCCAAGCGGATGCGGCTTTGAGAGTTTTCATACAATTGAAGATAAGGTGTCATTCTGTTCAAACGACTTTCAATCCCAGAAACTCCACAAGAACTTCTCTCGAACTAGTCCACTTCCAGCGAGCAACTAACGGCCATTTCCACATGGCTACTAAAGATCGGAAGACTAAAGCAATGTTGGTGAGATGGTATTCATAACTTACGAGACAAGGGCGGCAAGAACGGCGAGCTTCATGTTGATCTGTTTAATTGATGCGAGAGTGGTTAAATTGTATGAAGAGGCAGGGGTGGTGGCCGGGCCAGCAAGCGCGCGGAAATCCTCTCATCCCGCACTTCTCGACGATCATGAGTGACGTTGAAGATTGTTGAAGATCGCAGAAAAAAGATAGGCGACGGACAAACCGTTACCCGTCATAAACATTTGTGACATCATGACATCTTTCATAAGAAGAAAGCAAAACACATAAAGGTAAAGGGATGTTGATTTTTGTACTGATTCCGTTATACGGGAGTTAGTGCTCATGTATGCACAAAATTAAATATGGCGAAATGAAGAGAGTTTCTTAGAAAAAAAAATTCAGAAGAGGATTGTGGTAGGCGTCGCGCCGATTGGTTGCGAAGATTCGAGATGGGCGTGGCATAATAATTTAAATCATACACCTGATGCATAGGTAACAGTCATCGAATTGCTCATGAATACCTGGAAGAACTTGAAATTCAAGACGACCATCGACGCCCATCAGCATTGACAGTTCTCAGAAGATCACATCGATTTGAAATTGTTTAACAACCTTCATCACTCAATATTCGTAAATTCGAACAGACATACACATGTTACGATTAGTCCTTCCGATCTCATCGAATGGCCGCCAAAATACCCGGAAGTCAAGGTTAGGTCCGCACTCCCACGTGTCTCCTACAATCCACAACGAACTTGACAACTGCCCACGCTTCAGAACCTTTCGCGAAGCGAGCGCGGAAGCGCGCCCTGCGGCTTGTACAATTCGCACCAATCGAAGACCACAAGCGCTGTTTCCAGTGATCTCGTCTACGAACAAAAAAATAATGAGAGTGGACTCTTGAAAAGCTCGCGCATTGGCATTCTGGCAACGTTGTTTTTGTCGAAGGACTCTGCGCAACGTAGCAATAATTCAATAATTGGTATCAAAGGGATTTAGATTCCTGCCTAACGAACAATTGCCACGCAGTGCCGCCATCGCCGCCCCCGCCACTGCCCCATCAGTCCGTGTTGGTTACGGACGGCGCCCTAGACACCCAATCAAAATATTCTTCACGCTTCTGTTGCCTCCAATCTCGTCTCTCGTAACTCTTACGTAGGAGACCGTATATTGCCGTAGGATTCCCAGGAAGATCAATTGAAGAGATTATTTGACGCTCGTCTCGATTAGACAGAGAGCGATCGCCAAGATCAAAGCAACATCTGTTGCCGCCACAAAGCAAGATCGAACCATGGCACCCGCGGTTCAAACTTTGATGTGAGTTTTCATGTTCGTTGGGTCGCAGTGGTGTAGTGGTGTAATTTCATGGGGCACCCTTTGGTCCACCTTTCTATTCCTTTTTTGTCGTCTACGACCCCCGCCTCGTTAACGCTCCACTCATTTTAATTCCGTCTACGCCCCTTTTTTATTGTCTTCAATGTCTCCGGATCCTAATGTTCAAGACAAAATACAGAGTCCTCGCTGCACCCACCAATAATGAATCAAGTCACGGACGAAGGCCACGATGGCGTAGTCTCGTCCAATTCGGAAACATCCCCCGTAACGGTCACACAGCCCGCCACGAAGCAGTATGCCACGCCGATGAGACTCAAGCTCAAGAATACCGTGACCCCGAGCACGGTGGGGGGCACCCCGGGGGGCGAACTGAAAAACGACAAAGTCGAGATTACTGCCAACTCGGATGAGCATGAGGCGAATGCCCCCGATCCTGCCTCAACTGCGAAAGCGCTGGAGACAAAGCCCGAGCAACCGGCTCCGTCTATCAATTTGGGACCTCGGTTGACGGGGGGGAAAGGGACGTCCCCTGCTGCCCGAGCTGTGTCACTCATGCCTCGAAAGAGTCCGTCCAATGCCTCTTCCAAGGAAAATAGCGGGGGAGAGACCGTCCACTCCACAAGCAATGCATGTGCTGTCAAGCCTCGTAACTTGGGGAGTGCCCTGAAGAAGGGGAACTTTTCAAAATTTCAAATGGAGGATCGTGTCACTTCTTCCGCTCCGGCGAGTTTAAAATCTACGTCATCCGCAAAATCAACAGCCTCACTCAAAAACCCACTAGAAACGCCCGCAATCCCCCCGCCTTCCCAATTCCTAGCGGCGAAAATATCTCCCCTCCGATCGTCAGCTCGCATCAAGAAACGAGACTCGCCAGGCCCTTCCTCTGAACGCGTCGAACCCCCGCCCCCATCGCGTAGCCCCCTACCTGACATTGCCAAGGCGGAATTGCTCTCACCTTGCGGAATGTTTTTAACACCGAGAACTCCCAAACTTAGCTCCGCGGGAGAGGCGCAGTCCACAGCAGCTTCGTCGTGTCTCACCCCTTCCAACTTTGCAAATGATTTTGGAAAAGGCGCAACAACTGAAGTAATTGATGCTTCTGGAGTGTTTGCGTGGCTGCATTCGCCCACCTTGCTAAGTTCCAATGGCCTCTTTTCTCCCAATGGTGGATTAGCCCAATCACTTACTAATACACCCAGAGGAATGTATGGATTTTCGGGCAAGACGCCATACACCCCTTCGACGACAAATCTCGCCCCATCGCAGCATTCTTCATCCTTTTTCTTCTCGGAGGCAGAGGGACTTCCTGATCGCGAAGATAAAAACAATAGCATGATTTGTATTTCACCTTTAGCATCCCAACGTAAAGCACCGATTCCCACCCAAACACCAAACCCATCGGATACAGTCTTATCCACCCCCATGTCCATCGATTTCAACAAGGTATTCGCTACCCCACGCCTTCCCACACCTCGCCTCTCTAAAACGGCCGGTTCCGCTGTTAAAAAAGACATTCAGACTCCCGTCCTGAGCAGTATGGAGCGGAGTTTGATTGAAGATGAAGACTTGAATGCCATGCTTCAGTTGGCGGAAGCTACGCCTAGTGGGACGGGGAGAAGTATGGGTTTTATGAGTCCGCTGTTGACGAATAGTTTGAGGAGAGTTGCGGGGGGATCGAAGAGCGAACCGGACGAGACCCTTTCGGACTTGCAGCTTCCCATTATAAGTGGACGGTCTATTGGCAGCGGATCTCGCTTCTCGCCTCAGCTCGCTGTCCGGGCGAGCTCTAATGCATCATCCATGGAATCTCCGAAGCGTAAGGCCAGGGCTAACAGAAAGCGTAAAGCAGGGGATGCGCCTCAGTCTCAAGTTCATGAGTACCCACCCCAAAGACTTTCGTATCCGCAGCCGCCTCATCCTAGCATGTTACACTATCGTCATCAAGGAGCACCTCCTTTACAAGGTTCGGGGTACTTTTCTCACCCTGGCCACCCGCTTCCTCCCAGTCATGGTTCACATCATAACGGAGTTTACCCTCCACATGGTTCAGCTCAGCAGCACTTCTGTTACGAACGGAATGGTCCTCTTACCTCGTCAGAAGTGCATCCGGACGACAAATCAACACGGCAAGCGGCCAAAGCAGCCAAAGCTGTAATTAAAAAAGCCGTTGCCGACGATGCCTCGTACACACTCGCACCACCTAAGAAAAAAGCTCGAAAGTCCCCGAGCAAAACGAGTCGTAAACCCAAAAGTAAGAATGCCATCCCGGAAGATCCAGAAGAGAGAGAACGGGTGGCGAGTGCGATTCGTGCGGTGAATGCCAGTAGTGGGGGGAATAACAATACGGCGGCAGAGTTGGCTGCGGAGTTAGTAAGGGGGGTTACTCAAAGGCCTTCGGGCAAATTTGTGAGTTGTGGTGCCTCGTGTTTGAGCTATACCCTGGCTGTTGTTTATTGTGAGCATTGCTAACTTGATCTTGTCTCAATTCTTTGCACGACAGCAAGCGCAACTTTACTACTCAGGCAAATCACGCTACATCGGGGTATTTGACTCGCGAGAAAAGGCAGCATTAGCATATGAAATCGCACGAGAAGTGCTGAAGGAAGAAAAAGGGGGCGGCCCCCTTGCTCAAGAAGTGATTGATAAGAATGTGAATCTTGCGCGAAAGGCTGCGTTTGCGGGGGTGAATGGGACAACAACAAGTTGATTTTGTTGTTATTGAAGCTCATCCCTTTGTGTTCTGTTCCTTCAGATGAGATAGATTCAAAGTGCTGATTTGTGGTCGTGGTGTAGTTAAGGTGACGAATTTGTTATATCGCAAACGTCCTGGAGTTGTGTATATCTATTGCAATGTTTCTTTGCATTCTGATTGTATTATATAATAAGTACTAATGAAGAATATTAATAGGCAATTAATGTAATCCGACGGTGGACTACTAAACATTCGAATTGAGATTTTGAATGCTTCGCACCAATCTAATGTTATCTGTTGTCCCCAAGGCACCTTTTACTGAATGCATCGTTTTCTCATGTTTTATGGCTAGTATGCAAACCCGATGGGAAGACTGCCTTGTGTAGGTGCTTGCTGCGTTGACATTTGAAAATTTGCTTGGTCTCTTGTTTAGTTTTAGCTTGTACCTTTGTGCCTCAATTCCAGTTTCACCCAAAAGTATTATGTTCACTTCCAGAAGCCAAGAGAGATCACACTTGAAATAGTGGAAACACTTATTCTCATCATATCAAGATCTTTGTCACAGTGGTCAAACTTTCAATTCAAATATGATAAAAGTGATGAAGTCATAGCAATAGTGAATGGAAGAATCTTGTCCAATTTGAATTGTTCTAGCACATACCAGTTGTTTAGGTGCCTCTGAGCAAAGTATTTTTGGAAAAGGGACTTCGGTTTCACCTTTATTTATTAGACTAATAAATGGCTACATTGCTGACACCCATGCATGATAAAGATGGAGTGGTCAACAGTTGTGACTTAGATTATGATCGTCTTGATACAAATCAGATTCCAACTACTAAGGAGGCATGTTCCTTAATTCAAATGCCAATGAATGTGGTTGTGTTTTTAACTGGAGGGCAGATAATGAAGTCATTCTTTTAACTTGATGAGCTGGTTCATCAACTGTCTAATGCTAAGAACTTTATCTTGACCTCATATTTTAATCCAGTCACATAGCCTGTCTCAAGCCTGCAATTTGTCAGATCATATATAAAAGAAGTGCTAGCCTCGTTGAGTCAGTCTATATTGGAGCCATCCCAAATTTATCTCTCCCTAGTGGCTGTTTCCTACTACATACTTGTGCAAAATGCCCAGCTCTAGCACTGTTCAAAACTCCATCTAACCTTTTGTAAACTTTTTTCTGAATTGAGTCTCTTTCTATGGGATCAGTCACCTCCCTTGTGATTGAAGCATTCTAAAACTAAATCCTGTCTCTTTTCTGCAGTGTCATTATCAGTATACAATGTACCATGAAAACATTATCATTTTCCTCAACCATTTGCATCCACACTATCATGCTTTGTTTGATTCAAACATCATGAAATTCCACTATGCAACTAAGCCCTCTATGAGGCAAATTAGATGAAGAATTTCATTTGCAGGTGTAATTGCTGGTGGTAATCTCTATGAAGGGAAAATGATGACTTCTCAAATGTCCTTTATTTCTATCAAAAGCAGAACTCAGAGATAGGGCTTGGTGTTAAGGAACAACTAAGTGATCACTAGCTTGGTGGGCTTGAATGTTCAGTTCTTGGTCCCAATTTATGAAGAATGCTGCAATTTATTGGTAACAAGGGCTACATTGTACAGAAGGTAAGTTCTGGAGGGTGGCTTCGCATGATCCATTCTCAAGAGTACCCTGGTTTAAGGTCCAGACTGTCAATAATGGTACTTCAATGAATCTTTGGAATGACAAGGAAACCAGTGTCAATTTGACAGATTCTGAAGAATTAGCTCTCTAGAATTATTTTCCTACTTCATTAGAAACTGAATCTTGGCAAACATCTTCTGATGATTTCTTCAAGACACTCAGCACTAAATAATTTTAGCTGAATCCAAGGATAAAAGAAATGAGTGATGGTAGTGTCCAGTCATGATTTTATAATGAGTGGAAGAGTGACCAGCATGTTTCTTCCGTTTTTGCTCCTGGTGAGACAATACCAACAGCGTTCAACATTGTTTCTTGCTGCAGTCATGACATAGCACTGTTTCAGAGTGGGGTGAACTCTATATGAAGCCAATGGACAAAAATAATGGTTTGAGGTGTGTTATTGATTTTGTTTTTTGTGGTGCTAACATTTAGTTCTTGATTACTTTGCCACCTGATGATACCTATCCACACCCAAAAAATAAATCACGTTGGAAGATCAACTTTGTAACTTGATTGTCAAGAAAGAGGCAACATTGTTGTGGTAATTTGCAAAATGAGGCATGGAATTAGTGAAGGCTTTCTTCTGTGTGTCAATGAAAAGATAAGATATGAGGGGTAAGGTGGCATAAAATCCATTATTGCATCAATTTTTCTATTGCCCTACTTTAGGGCTCATTTATGGTTTAGGGCTCATTTATGGAGGAAATGAATCAGATCAGGACAATGCATTTGCTGTAGTTGGATTTACAGCTCATCATTATCATGTCAGGTGGGTCTTAAACTTATATGAAAACTAGCCTACTAAAAGAATAACCATAAGTACATTTTATTCAATAATTATGTGTATGTCACTGAACCCAAACATGAATGCAACGATGAATTCATTTTATAGCCACAGTCTATGAAGCAGCTGTGAGGAGTGCTGGAGAAACTTTGGAAATGCTACATGTCTCTAGGGAAGGGTAAAATATTTGGAAATGCTCCGAGATGGAGCCATCCAAAAAGTCTCAAATTCCCTTTCTTCTTTTTTCTAAGCATCCCATTCCCAAAAGAATTAATGTCCCAATCCATTGGTGTTTTTTATAATTTGTTGGGGTCATGTTTCTCATGTTTGCAATACTGCATGCATACACTTGCTCCCTTCGATGAATTATTTCATGATGTCAGACATTCCAGTTGATGATTACCAGTTCTCTTTCAATTGGCTCACATTGTTGAATATGGTTGATAATACAGATAATGTGAGAATTTTTGATTGTGGAATCAAAATACATTGTTTATTGAAACACAACCAAAACCGGATGAATGAGATAAAATGCAGCAGCCATCCAAAAATTATATATCTTTGTGGCACCAGAAACTAGACCTCACAAAAAACATTTAGACCATCTGTTGAATGCCGTTGATTGATGTTTTTTCCACAAGATGTTTTGTCCCTTGTACACTGCGCACTGCATTTTATTGACTGTTGTGTGTTTTTAAGTAAGCCAGTGTTGTCTGAGGGCATCAAAACTGGTCACGCCAGACAAAGAGTGAACATTTATTGCTGAATAACGTTATGTTGTCCAGGAAAATATAGTCACAACACGATGGAGAGAATACAAACAAGAATGCTAAAATAACCTGAACAAAGTAATCAATGAGGTGAATATGTAGATGGACACATGGCAATATGGTTGCATCAAAATTAAATTGATCATTACCGTGATAGTGTTTTTGTTGAGAGTTTTGTTGTCCTCTAAGCACTAATTGTTCTTTTTCTAGGAATGAAATATCAGATATCTATTCATGTCTTGCAGTATGTGGTTTGCGGTGTGCATCTAAATGATACATTCATTACAGGTTTGCAAAAAAGACTGAATACCACAGCATGTATGCCTACCCCTACTACTGAAAGGGGTACATGATTGCACCCCTGTGGTTGGTACTAACTCTCAAACCCAAAAGGGTGAATTTTGTTCACACCTCACATTTAGAATTTCATTTTAAGGTGAAGTACTAGTCATATTCTAGAAAAGGCACACTGAGAGTCAATCTCTTTTGCAGTTATCCTTTCTCTTTTAGTTGGAGTTATAGTTGCACCAACAGTTTTTGTGTTATGCCTTGACTTTTACGGGTGCAAAAGTTGTACCCATGATTTTGGATTTTGTACTTTTGACGAACAGCTTCTTGAGAAAGAATGGTCGAAGGAAGACTTATCTTCCTTTGATTGTGGATGATGTTTTGTTATGACTCTTGGAGCAGAACTTTAATAGTATTTGCAGATATTGAGTTAGATTTAATTTAAAATGAGAGTGATAGTTCTGTTTCATTTGTTATTATTTATTAATTCTGCTGGCATATGGCACACCTCAACTGAATATGACAGGGTGCCAAGCCAACAACATTTCTACTGAGGATACAAAGACTTGTCAATATGGCATAATATTTTGTGTTGAATTAATGCCATGCTCTACAGTATGGGTATGGTACAATAAATGCACCCATCTGAAAAGAAAGGGAGTATAAAGAAATTTTAGGACCTCTATGCCCAATCCATTTGTAAAAAAAACGAGGAATCTGTGATAAAGAGATACCACTTGGCACCCGTTTCAGCCTAAGTAGAAACAGAATGCATTCGACATAGAGGGGAGCCAAAAATGCACCCTCCCTGAAAAGTGTTGGGAAAGACATCACATAATAAAATCAGAAATATCTGTGTTGTGCTGTTAGCTTTATTTTTTATTTTGTAGTTTTAGGTTATGAGCACAAAGCCTACCGCCGCAAAAAAACTTATAGCGCGTCAAAGGTTTCGAGTTGCCACGTCGTCTGCCATCCGCCGCGATAGCATCCACGCCTAAAGTAGAGATGATAGGGCCGGCAAATTCTCCATGCTGAGTGTTGTCGAACCAATGAACCAAGTCGACAGATGACAATGACCACAGGACCCACAACGACACCAGTAGTTCGCAATTAAAAAATGAACTCCCTGCTACAGAAGCCAGCATAGAGCAATCATTTCTCAACTTGTGGTCTGTTCTCGTGACAGGAAAACAACGACCAACTGTCCAAGTGTTACTTTGGATCGGGTAAAGATCTCGCCTCGTCCACGATTGTGCCTTCTTCACGAAGTCCACAACACACTCGCCGTTGCGTTGGGGTTATTTGATGCAGTTGCGACAAAATGGCTTCTCCGTTAATAGTCAGCACTGGCAGTCGCCAACATTTGAAAATGACCAGACTGTTCACATCTTGTGGACGACGTAACGTTTTTATTGACCGATTTGCGCTATCTCCGTCCATAGATTCGAATATCAAACATTTTGACGTCACAAGCCGCAAAACACGTGTTCAAAGATGTTACTCATCCGCGTTGCCAATAGATGCCATTAAAGATTCAATCAAATCGACGCTCCTCGAAGAGGCCTCTAAGAAGGATTCTCCCTTTTGGGACGAAAAACACAGCGGCACAACAAACAGATTGAATGGACTAAATGGATTGAATAGTTATGCCAACTATCAAGTTACTGGTGAAAAAGTAGATATTGAACAACGTCTCAGCGCTGTGGTGGATGTTGACACACCCCTGAACAAACCTGACCCCTTGGATGAATGGTACCTCTATGCTGTCTCGCCGAATCGGACAGGACACAGCACAATTAACGGTGCTTCACGCCTGACAAGTGAAGATCTCGCTGTTCGAATACCAAAAGGAGTTGCTCCCTTGGATCCATACGTCAACGATCCCTTCGTTTTATCACGCCCGGATGTACATGATATCAGCGCCACAATTGGAAATGATTTGGTAGGCACCGATCATCCCGTGCTCAATAGTGCAGCGCAGTACTTTTTCAGCAGCGAAGACGGAGGCAAAGGGAAAGGGAAACAAGTCCGTCCTGTCATGGTTATGCTTCTATCGCGAGCAATCATGCAAACGGGTGGAACTGACGCTGGTGGATACAATCATGTCCTCAAATCTCAGCGTCGTCTCGCTGAAATCACTGAAATGATCCACACGGCTTCTCTCTTTCACGACGACGTGATTGATAATGCAGACACTCGTCGAGGCAAGCCGGCGGCTCATCGAGCTTTTGGCAATAAAATGGCAATCTTGGCCGGGGATTACTTGTTGGCGCGCGCTTCTATATGCCTTGCTAGGCTACGAAACGTGGATGTCGTCGAATGTATGAGTACGGTAATTGAGCACTTGGTGCGGGGAGAAGTTCTTCAAATCAAAGATAGTAGAACGGGCGTTGCTGACATAGAAGGGTATTTAAGGAAAAACTTTTACAAGACAGCTAGTTTGATGGCATATTCCTGCAAAAGTGCGGCCTTATTGGGGGCAGGAGGTAGTCAGTGCGTCTCGTCCGAAGTGATTGATGCTTCCTATCGCTACGGTAAGCATGTTGGTGTCGCATTCCAATTGATTGATGATGCGTTGGATTTCGAGGGTAGTGCTGCCAGTTTGGGGAAACCAGCTCTTGCTGATTTGCATGCAGGGCTGTCGACAGCTCCAGTATTGTTCGCGGCTGAAAGTCACGAAAAGGAGTTACTTCCCGCCATGGTACGGAAGTTTAAAGAAGATGGTGACATTGACTTGGCCTTGAGGTGCATACATGACGCTGGGGGGGTTAAACGAACAAAGGAACTTGCAGCTGTCCATGCGGAATTGGCTATGGATGCAGTTGTGAAGGCTCTGGAGCCCAGTCCTTATAGGGACTCGTTGGTACACTTGGCGTGCCGCGTGGTTGATCGCTCTCGTTAGTAAGACGAGACTATCAACTACGACAACTTCAAAACTGTCTGACTTCTCTTTAATTCTAAAGCGTGAAGTCAACCCTCTATTACATTGTAACTTGTGCTTGTTAGACCCAGCTCGCCCTACTACATTCTTGTTGAGGGGAAGACATCATAGTCAGAGAAGATAGTTGTACATAGACGGAGACCGAAATCCTCCAAGAAGCTCGGCCGTCACTCAGATGGGCAAGGAAAAGATCAGAATATTCCGAAGGTAATCTACTTCTTCGAGAGAAATTGGTTAGAATTGTCGAGGAAGACAGCTTGAGTGCCATAATCCAAAGCTATTGACGATTTATGAATTTAATTGATGATTTGATCTAATGTATGTAAGTAAACACTGTATTTATCATTATATAGAGGGACCAATCATAAGAAGGAGAAAGAATCGTCACTCAAGTCCAAAACGTCATTCTTTCCATTTGAGGATGGAGTTTTGTGGGGGGATGCTTTCTTTCTTCTCCTGGGTGATATTGGACTTTTTAATGGAGATGATAAAGGAGTCATTTTTGACTTGGTAACTTTCTTCTTGTTAATTGGCTTTGCTGTCATTTTAGACTTTTCATTTGTCGAGGAAGCAGTGGCGCCATTGCCTTTCTGTACTCCTTCCTTTCCTTCAACACTGATGTCACTATCAAGAACAACAACTTTTCCATCATGTGGATCATCATTGTCACTGTCAATCTCGACATAAGAAATCTTTTTTGCAGATGCCGCACTTTTAGAAGACGACTTTCGACCTCTTTTAGCATTTGTTCTCGGAGTAGTTGTTTTGCTCGACTTTTCGTTGCTGTTGTGTTGGGTGATTTTCTTGACTTTGGGCTTCGGTTCCACCCGTACCTTTTTTGAGATAGAATCTAATATTTCGTCAAATTCATCACTATCACTATGACTATCATTGTCACTTTCATTCTCAGGTTCACTGTCGTCATTTTCTAAATCTACATCGCTATCCTCATCGACATAGCTGACGTTCACAGCTTTGCTTGCACTCCGGCGAGATTTGCGCTTGGGTTCTGGCACCAGGGGTTCGTCCTCTTTTTCATCCTTACTGCTCTGTCTTCTCTTCTTGGATGAATCAGGCACAAACTCACCGTCGCTATCTATATCGCTCGCATTGTTTTCATCTTCATCGTTGACAACATCATCACTATTGTCACTGCCTAAATCACTCTCATCTTCGTCGATTCCTTTTCTAGAAAAAGTTGATTTTGCAGTGCCCAAAGAATCCTTTCTCCCAGCAATCATCTTTTTTGATGCACCCCCTCCTCCGTGACCACCACCATCTACTGTGCGGTCTGATCCACCGTAATGCCGCAAAACAACTGTCTCTGTTTCGTCTGTATTGTCCATCACTTCTTCCTTCGTACCAGACCCCGATTCTATCCCATCCTTACCATTTCGCAAATTGCTTTCACCCAACACAATCACTGAGCGAAAAATGTCCTTACAAGCGATGGATCCAGTGCCGATCTTCTTATGCTTTGCACTTTTTGATGAATCCTTCCCTCCGCCGCTACCACCCGTACGTTTGAACGTCAATGCCATAAACTTTCCTTCCAGAGGTATTGCACGTCCGGAGAAGACAAGTTGCTTTCCTTGATCGTCATTGGAGGTAGTGGAATCGAGTGTGGAAGTTTTATTGCTTTGAGATGACGATGGGAAAGGTATTCGTAGTTCCATACGTCTATCGGCTCCTCCTAACGATACCAATTTTCCAAGCAAATGAGGAGGGTTGGTGGGAGCAAATGGACTCCTCGTCTTTTTCACTGGTGCATGCTTGTTGACGTCGTCGCCATCTTCTTCTTTCTCGTTCTCTAAAGAGCATGGTTCGTCTCCCTCACCTTCGTCTTCTTCTTCTTTCGGTTCATCCACTATGTTAACGCACTCCTCGCCTCGCAGTGAGGTCTTGGACACCTCCTCCGGGGGCTTTAACGAAATTCGACCGGGAAACACCACCAAAAATCTAGTGGGTCCACCTTTGTTGGCCTTGTTGTCGTATCCATCACCCGATGGGAACGAGAGAGACGTTGATTGAACGGCACGTTTGCGCAGAAAGACATCGGAGCCGTTGCAATTTACTTTCAGTAAATTACCTGGTTTCAGATAGTTGATCACTTTTTGGGAGAGGTCCGGCGAGTCTTGGGGATTCATTTCTTCGTCTTCTTGATCACGTTGCGAGACAAAAGTTGGAGATGGATAGGACGACTTGGATGTGACGGGCCATCCGTTGGGAATGGGTGGCCTTTGATGCTTGGATTGAGCAATGACCTTTTTGGAGTCCTTTGATAAATTTTTCTTGTTTACTGCCGGTCGACTTCCGTTGCTTGACGTGGCTTTGGAAGGAACGGCCGTCTTTCTTATGGCCAGTTTCCCGACGGATGCCTTCGCCTTGGCGGGTGCAGCTTTGGCTTTGGCTTTCGATTCACTTTTGACCATTATTTCTGTGTGTGTGTGCGATGTGATACTGTTGTCTTGAAAATGGCGAGCTGGGGGCAGCGACGGCTGTATCACTCCTGGGGGGTTGATGACCCAGACGGCGGCTTGCGAGAGACGAGGCGAGGGGAGGCAATCTCGAATGTCAACAATGTCAATCAATCGTTGATCGATAAGGACCTATAATGACGGGGAACATCACGTTTGTATGGTATGATATCTTATGGTATTGTGCTGGTATTGTGTAGAGAGGAGAATGATCAAATCGGTGGGGAAGGGGGGCGGTTACAATACCAGAATGCTTGGGTATGGTATGGCATTGTTATGACACCTGGAATATTTTAGTCGAATCGCCTACAGATATTATCATTTCCGACAAAATGGCGAATACGCCCACATAATTCTTGTTTGGGTTTTTTTCTGTCATTTGCCCATTTGCTTGTTTAGCACTTGTCGCGGTCATTGCTAGCTTTCTGCTCCCTTGACCTGGACTCCGCTGGACTCGCAACAGTGCCTACTCCACCGTCTTAAGTCTAGATTGACGGAGCACCTTCTGTCTGTTATGTGGCCACGGTCCCCCTTCACAGATCGTCTTCACTCGCCCATCGCTTTTGAAATTAGAGCTCACTACTTCTTGCGTCTCTACGCGTGGCGTATCAACACTGCAGAGGCCCAGCCAGCGTGCGAATCATAAGCAGAAAAAAATGAGTGAAACGATCGATCTCACAGCGGACATTGAGAATGATGCGGGCCGACGATCAGAACAAACCACTCAAGAGGAAGGCCGACGACAGCGCCGTCGCATGATATCTCCGAGGCAACGTCCCTCGTCGGTCTACGTTGTTATCCATGACAAGGAGCCACAAGACTCCGGTTCAGATTATAATTACTCGGCGCATCTGCCTTCTCGCCAAGATACAACAATCGTTGGTGTATTCTATGATTACAGCAACGCTGCTCAGGCAGCGGAAGAATACGTGAGAGACAATTTTTTGTGGGAGGATGACGATGAAAGTGATGACGGGGATTCGCAAAGCGAGCCTTTTGGTGATATTGACTGGATGGGAGAGGGTTGGTTTCGCCGCGAGGAGTGTGATCTAAATGTATGTGATGAAAGAATTCACATTCAGGTACACCAAGTGAGGTAGCAGAGATGAATTTTTCGTGTCCTGTTGGTTGGAAGCAGTATGTTTAATCTTGACAGCTTCATAGATCTTCTTCCAAAGTGGAGTTGTTGCTTTCTTTTTCTACATGATAATATATCATGACATCACAAGACATGTAACAACGCAAAGAGGACATATCATAGAAGATCTGAGAAGTCAGCTCACCCACAAGTAACATCAACCTTCAAATCTCATCACCTACACATATCAAAAATATATCCTCTTGGGTTGCTTTGGTGTTTTTTCATTTCAGCTCCTCCAACCTCTACAGCTTAACACAGCCCCTCATCTTATCTTATAATGAATTACTTGACAAATCATTGCCCATTTCCCCAGAAAGTACAATTGAATGGGAAAACAAGATCTATCCTGCCTGTCGTACCACATTTGTTCCAAAAGTAGAAAGCAAGGCAGTCGATACCTTACAGGTTATATTTCTCAATTGTTCCTTGCAATAATGATTGAAAATCAAGTATATGTACTTTACTTAAATTGTTAGTAAAATGATGCATTTTATTGCGAACTTGTGCAATGCCCATTGTGGGTATAACTTTGAATGAAACACAATGACTAAAAGTAGCATTACACTTCTGCTTATAATGAAAATCAAGTATATGTACTTTACTTAAATTGTTAGTAAAATGATGCATTTTATTGCGAACTCGTGCAATGCCCATTGTGGGTATAACTTTGAATGAAACACAATGACTAAAAGTAGCATTACACTTCTGCTTATTCATTATCCCCTAACGGCTTATCTTCCAGATCCATCTTTATTTTTACAATAATATGATTAGCATTGATGAAGAAATCATAATTATTCTATTCTGAAATTTGCTTAGGCTGTGACTTGGTTGGACGAATAGGGAATAGAGAATAGTGTTTTGGCGGATAAAAAGCATAACCTCTAGTTGACGAAAATCATGCCGACATTGAAATGCTCGAACAGCGATTAGCCCAATAGAGCAATAACAATTTAGTCTACCTTTAAACATCCAAAGATGTAATGTTGTATGTAATTGAATTTAGTTGTAGAATGTAGGTCTTGATGTGAGCATGTAAAAAGTTAGCATGTAAAAATAACATACAAATAATATTATGACATCGCGACCATGACCATTTCCACCGCATCATGCCATTGTCATCAATTGCGAGTGCCACTATTGTGAATTGTGAGCACCGCTCTCGTTGTCATAGAGTTAATTGTTGCGTTGGTTGCATTCTCCATTGTGAGAACATTTCCAACATCTGTCGTGGTTGTCTGTTGTTGCGCGATGTGTTGATGTGTTGGTGCGCATGTCATGATTGTTTGTGGTGGAATTGTATGGTAGATGGTCACGATTGTCGTGGTGAGATGGTGGTGTGGTAACAAAAAAGAGCTATTGGTCTATTCTCTATTCGCTATTCGACCCATCGAATTGCACCCTCTATTGGTCTATTCAATTTTGCCAAAACCGAATAGAGAATAGAGATTGGCTATCTGTTGGCCTATTCAAGGGAACAAAGTCATAGATTTTTGGCCGAATAGACCGATAGAACTTTTCAGCGATAAAAAACCCTATTCTCTATTCTCTATTGGCCCAACCAAGTCACAGCCTTTGGCTGTGATTTTGGTCGTTGAACAGCGGATAGCGAATTGGTATTATAGCAATTTTTTTGATTCGTATTTGTGCTCAAAATCACGATTTTGTTGTTTGCGCGGATAGCGAACAGCACAATAGGGCAACAACCACCCTCATTTTTAGCTTCCTTTCACGTTCCGTCAGGTCCCTACCACAAAATTCCTCACCATCAAGTTCTTCATCCAAACTACTCTTCCTGGCCGTTGCTGCATCGTAGAAACTGGTGGGCGTCACTCTGCCTTTTCTACAGTGCAGGGGGCACAGGGAGGCTTCCGGTCCGCTACGTGTAATTGCCCATCGTCTAGCTTGTCGCCTCTCCCTCCATCTGCCGCTGCTGCACCAGCCGCCCTAGCCACATTTGCTTCCGCTGCGTCGACCTTTTCCATTCCCACATCGACAACATTGTCATCACGGTCTTGCAATGTTAATTCTGTGAACATCACAAATATGCCCCCACTTCCTGATGCAGACACTTATCTGAATCAACATGTTTGTGACTATCTTGACAACAATGATGATGACTCATTGGATGGAAACAAAGGAACTGAGGGTCATCAGACAATTGGTTTGTTCTCAAATCATTCCGGAGAAGGCAACTACGAGGTTGAAGAGTTTCCGGTTCAAATGCATGTCATGCATTTTCTGGGCTAGAGAATTGACGCCAGGAACAGGATGAATGTGGAGATCTGTATTCTGATTGAGGCTGGTACATCAGTTTCAAATGAAAAATCAACAACTACCGAAATCCGTAACAGAATGATGCTGGACAGGTATGTCAACCTTGTCCGCAGTTCGATGATGATGATTTTGCTTTGGCGACCCTGCAAGATGAAATGATAATCAAACTTTACAATGGGAAAAAGGACATCACAGACAATTGATTGTGGTGGAAGTTTGAGGATTGGAGGAAGAAGATCAGGACGAAGTACTCTCCAAAGATGCCCACTAACATCTCTGGCATCCCAAGTGCGCATCAATTGAGGAATGTCTACAAAATGTTTGCATTGGATTGTTACAAACTTGATCATGTAAGTACAGTTCGTTGATGATGAGATGATGCAATTATTTGATCTCATAAACAAATTCATTTTTGTAGAAACAGAATGATTTATATGAGGGTGTGGATGATGAGGATATCATCTCCCAAATGCCAGGTGATTATTGGTTCCGAGGAACAAATACCTGATGCCTCCTCGCATGCATGGTGCCTCGCTCAAACACTTGCTTGTCACTCCCTCGCGGCAAAACAAGGGAAACGCAGCGTAGTAAAGCAGCTGCAAGAGTTGCAAAGGAATGCAAGGATGCCAGAGAGGCTAGTAAGAGGTCTTTGGAGTATGACAGATCCGACAGACGAATCCATACCAATATTGGTGAGATGAGCCTCATTAAAATGAGGAATGATGTTGTGGCAACCCAGCTTTGGTTGTATAATGACAATAAGGATGCTTTCATTGCAGCAATGGGAGAGGATGCGTACAATAACAAAATTCTTGTACTTTTAGGCAAACTGCCAGACCCTTCAGCTCCCAGTATTGGTGGAGGGGTAGCAAATGACGATGGCGATGAAGACTCCAGTAGTGATGCCTAATTGCTATTGGACAGAAGGAGTTGAATGGAATTTGAAATAGATTTCTTTAAAAGTGGAACTAAATGTGAACTGAATGAAGAAGAGAACATGAATCATATTAACTATGAAATTTGAAATAGATTTATCTGAAAGTGGAAATAAAATGTGAAGGTAACACAAAAGAGAACATGAATTAATTTAACTACTGGATGTTGATGTCCTTCTTGACTTATCTCTCTTGGCACAGTACTAGATGTGATCTGCCAGCTGTGCCCTTCTGCGCGACCATTGTGCTGCCAATGCCCTGCTCTCCCCCTCTCCATCTGCATCACTGACAAAGCGATTGTTTCCTTGCAATTAAATGCCATCACCTTCGAGTGGTGTACCATGCCTGACTCTAACATCACCTTCTCTAGACTCCATTTCCGTGAGCATATTGTTGTGTAGCATGCAGCAAACAGTGAACACCTTTTCAAAAACCTGCATGTCGCTGATTCATATTCCATTGTCTAGAATCTTCCATCTCTTCTTCATAATTCCAAAAACACACTCGACATCTTTCAGAACACTTTCAATTTTGGACGAGAAGAACCCTTTCCAAGAACTCACCGGCTCGTGCTTATATGGACTTATGAGCTCCGGCCAACGCAGTAAGCACTGTCACAAATGAGATATATTCCAACACTCGTCTCTTCGTTTCCCTACTCATCATACCACTTCCACTCAACATCCCTGTACCAACGGTTCCTCACAAGCTGAATTGTGTCGTCCACACGTACAATCTGTTTGTCGTTTGGATTACCAAAGTGAGCTTTGGAAATTCCAAAAATCTGCCCATCAAATCCTGTAACAACCTCAAAAACCAGAGAGGGAAATCCCTTTTTTCCTTTCGCACGGTTGACATCTCCTGCGGGACATTTGCTCCATTTGGTGTGGACTACATCAACAGACCCACCACACCCAGGGAGATAGTTATCTTCATAGCACTTCACAATCTCTTCAAGCTCTTCCTCAGAAACTTTACATGCGATCGATGAAAAAGTGGAAGAAGGCACGATGCTCACAAGTTGAAATATTAGTATCACTTTTTAATGTTCTAAAAGGACAATGGTGGCCGAGCACTTTCAGAACGCCAAGAATTCTTAGCTCAAACCAAACAGTCGCTTTCTTCAAAAACTCGTTGAGATTGTACGATCGGTCAAGGCTGTTTGACTGCTTGTGATGGTATGATCCTGGTGATCATGATCGTGTTATCCGTTTTACATGATCATGTGATCCTTTTAGTCTTGATTGTGCCACCTGCACACGTTGATTGTTGTGTTCTCATTTTTCCAGTATAGCTAGTCGTGAGGATGACTAGCTAGTATTATTTGTGTTTGTGGGACAAACACGGGGCGTATTTGGTATTGTGTCCAGATCTTTCTGAATAATCCTGACACCACTATTTTATGATAATTTTTCATCTATCTAGCCCAACTGCATTCTCTTTCAGGAACAGAGCATCACTTTTAGGTAGAACTTTTAAAATCATAATTTTTCTTGTTACTTGAACGCAACATCTCTGTATCGAATTCTATGCTGGTATTTCAACAAGTACACATTAGTTCAACACTTACCATTTCCTAGAGGTTACAAGCCGAAAGTTCATGGCCCTGAGTATGCACTTTGGTTACGATTTGGGGTGTTTCTTGCATAAGTGACTGTCTGTCTTCAAGTTGGGTTGTTCCCCTGTTTGGAAACAATCTATTTATAAGTCAAAACTTTGTATATGAGCAGTGATGAAGCTGTGTTTGAATCCGATTTAGAGGATTTAGAGAATTTTGCCGATCTATTATCACCAATCTCAGCTCAGTCATGAGAGACTAGGATTGTTGATTCTGCCTAGCGCATTAGTTTTGATGAATCAAGAGAATTAGCCATATCTGTTGCCGGAGTGCACACCAAAAACACTATGTCAGACACTCAAGATGTCGTCAATCAACTCAAGAATTTCTTTGTGGATTCAAGCCCTATTAGTGAATTTGACTTTGCGAAGAATCAAGTTATCATTCCCAAGAACAAGCGTGGCATTGAGGGATCCAAGGAGTATTCTTCTGCGTATGCCCTTGCCAAGTTGCTTTGAGTCCAAAGCTAGGTGCTGCTAAGTATTTTGTGACCAAGAGTGAAGATGGTGAAGCAGATCCAGGGAATGCTGTCTACCGCAACATCCAAGAACAATTTTTTGGGAATTATTCGAAGATTGAAGCTGCCCAAAAACATTGTGTTGGATATGATTTTATGGAGAATGTATTGGTTAGGAAAGCTTCCAATCACTTTGCAACCGCCCTTTGGGAAAAGTGTGGTGATGAATCCATCAACCTATCTGAGGATTGGACACATCTTACCCTGCAGCAGGTCAAACAAAGGCAGTCGGATGTTAATTGTAAGCTGGTGATGAAAATCGCAGGTCTATCACCTGGCCACTTGCTTTCCTTTGCAACTCATGCACACAAGACCTCAAGGACAGTATCAAGGACTTGTTTGAGGCACTGGAGCCGTTCAAGAAGGGTGGCGCAACGTATCTTTACTTGATCCTATCCCACATGTTCCAGATGACTACCGATGTAGTTGCTGCACTAAAGTCTGTGATTACGAGATTTGGCAGGATGGGAATGCTAAGTTCAAGGGTGAAAATGTGTTTCTTGTCGCCAAGCAGTTGACTGCTATAGTCAAAAGTCTTGCAAGAGTTGATGCCTTGCCAGATGAGGCTGTGAGTGATGTGATGGATGGACTTGCCAAGGGTTCTGTCTCCAACTTCACTGAGGTATGAGGTATTCAAGTTTGAGAGTACCATGTATTGTTCAGGTCAAACTTCAACGACCTATACTGGAGGTAGCCAATTGGCACTTGGTCATATTCTGAGCATCCTCTCCAAGGCCACAGATGTTTATAACTCATTGTCCACAGGAAACAATTGGCACATTCCCAGCAGGGGAGGTCATGCTGGTGCCTGTTGGAATTGCAATGGTGACCATGGAGTTAATACATGCAAGCTGCCTAAGGATCAAGCTTGCATTGAGGCCAACAAGAAGAAGTGGGAGGAAGACAAGAAGAAGAAATCTGGGTCTGGAGGTTCTGCGTCTGGCAGTAAGCAATATGAGAGATCAAGGTTTGGTAGTGGTGGAAATCAACAAAAGCCCTCTGGAAGCGGTATTGAAAAATTCAACAACATCTGGCCTCAATACCATGTGGTCTTTGATGACTTGTTTCAGACTGATTCAGTTCTGGTGACAATGACCCCCTAGTCAACACCATCTGTAACATCCTTTTTCAGTCCAGTCATGATGTGTATGCCAAAGATGAGTTTGATTCCTCTGGAAACCTTGTTTATCACCCTCCATCTTTGGACGACGTTTGGTTGGATGAGTCAGAATGACATGACCGCTGAGTTTGGTGACAAAGCATCTGCGCATTCCTGCTCCCACATCACTCCCGGATCCCGCACCTGATGCTGATGATCCCCACTTCCCACCACTTTCAATTGTTTCTGACTCTGATAAAATTTTTATTTTATTTTTTGTATTAAGTTTTTTTTTATTGAATAAAAAAATTTAAAAAAAACATTTTATATTTCAAACGTTTTTCGAAACAATAAACTAGTGTTTAATTCGAACACACCTGGAATCTATCGGCCTCAAATCGAAACAGCGTTCTAAAAAAAATAACAAAAAAAGATGGGACAATCACTTTTTTTCAATCTAATGCAGTTAGTTTAATCTCTTACAAAGTCTCCGTTTCCATAAGGCTTTCACCTTTTAGGATGGATGATGATTCCGATGATGACTCTATTGCTCCATCACATCAAGAGGGAGAAATTGGCGATCATGATGATTCTTTTGATCCTGATGGAGATGACCATGCAGATGAGCCAGGCCTCATTTTTGATCCTGGTGAGGATGTTGGTACAGATGATGTCAGTCCACGATATCCACAGCGGAATCAAAAGAAGAAACAACCACTTGTCAATGACTTTGAGAACAAACGCCACAATGTTGTTGCCTGTTCCAAGAGTCAAGACATGCCTGTTAGAGTTTGCAAGTGTGCAGTTGCCCATAAGAGGATGAAGTATCGTCAGAGACTGAAGCAACGGATGGAAGAATCTGATGGGATGCTGAATGTTATGGAACTGCGAGATGATGTTCCTACTGTGCAAGAGCTGTTGGACAGTCCCTTATCTTGTTTCATCTCTTTTGCCGCAAACAGTAGTGGTTATAAAGGAACAACTCAAGAACTCATTGTTAATTGGGTTCATCCCTTATTCCTCAAGGCTAAGGCAGGAGCATCAAAAGATGATAATCCAAACTGGTGGGAGGCAATGAAAAGCCCATTTGCCGACGAATACTGGAAAGCTGCGGTCAAGGAAATTGAGACTTTAGAGAAGATGGGTGTCTGGGATGTGGTTGATCATCCAGAGGGAGTCAATGTCATTGATTCAACATGGGCCTTCGAGCTGAAACCGGTCCCTGATGGACTCATCAAGAAATTCAAGGCTTGTTTCTATGTTCACGACAACCAGCAAGTTCACGGAATAGATTTCTTTGAAACATATGCCCCAGTGGTTCAATGGACTATGCTTGGATTGATGCTGATACTGGAAGTACTGCTTGGTTTGAAGTCCAAATAAGGTGACATCAATGCTGCCTTTGTTCATGCTGATGGTGAGAAGGGAAAGGACATTTAGGTCAAAATGCCTCGAGGGTTTAGGAAGCAAGGAAAGGTCCTCAAGCTAACGAAGACTCTTTATGGGTTGCATCAAAGCTCAAAGGCATTTCGGCTCTATCTCACAGAGAAGATGAACTTGAGTGGCATGGAACAATCAACATTTGACCTCTGCCTATTCATTGCTGAAAAGGTTGTGTGCATCTGTTACGTAGATGACTTGATCTTCTGGGCACTTGATGAGTCTGACATTGACAAGCTGGCAGGTCAACTGATATCTGCTGGTGTGGCATTGGAGCAGGAAAGCAATGCTGCTGGATTTCTGTGTGTCAGCATGGAGATTGATAAAACAACTGGGCTGATGGAGTTGAAACAGACTGGTTTGATTGACAGAGTGATTGAAACTCTGGGGTTAGACATTGGGACAACCTCAGGAAAGTTCACTCCTACTGAAGCAAAACCTCATGGTGAAGGATGTTGCTGGAGACCCCGCCTTAGGAGATTTCAGCTACAATAGTGTTGTTGGAATGCTTCTTTATCTGGCTGGGCATACTCGACCTGATATTGCCTATGCAGTAAATTTTTGTGCTAGGTATATGTTTTGTCCAAGAAGATCCCATGAGTTGGCACTCAAGAGAATTGGTCGATATCTCAAGGAAACTCGTGACCGTGGTCTTGTCCTGAATCCTTCCAAAGAGCTGAAGATAGATTGCTATCCTGTCGCTGTCTTTGCAGGAATGTATGGACATGAGGACTCAAGTGATCCGTCTTATGTCAAGAGCAGGACTGGTTTTGTCATCACTGTTGCAAACTGTCTAGTCTTGTGGTAATCCAAACTGCAGACTGCGACAGCATTGCCAACTATGGAGGCCGAGATCATTGCTCTGGCTCACTGCTGCCGAGAACTTTTTCCTATAATGGATAAGGTTTCTTTGTTGGGAACAAAGGTAGGTTTGCCAGTGAGTGGAGCAATGATGAATGTGTTGATCCATGAGGACAATGCTGGAGCTTTAGTGCTTGCAGAGACTCTCCCACCACAGTTTACTCCAAGGAGCAAGCACTATGCCATCAACACAATTTGGTTTCGTGAACAGATAGTCTTGAGGGGGATTAGGCTCTTCAATATTGATACTGTGGAGCAATTAGGATACATGTTCACCAGAGGACTTCCAAGACCTACCTTTGAGTATTCGAGACAAAAGCTGTTAGGGTGGTAGTTCTAATGAGCATGCACTCAAGAGGAAGTGTTGGGATTGTACGATCGGTCGAGGCTGTTCGACTGCTCGTGATGGTATGATCCCGGTGATCGTGATCATACAATCCGTTTTATCGTGATTGTGTGATCCTATTAATCGTGATCGTGCCACCTGCACGTGACACGTTGATTGTCGAGCTCTCATTTTTCCAGTATAGCTAGTCGTGATGATGACTGTATTTTTCGTGTTTGTGGGACAAACACAGGGCGTATTTGGTATCGTGTCCGTATATTTCTGAATAATCCTGACACGACTATTTTATGATAATTTTTCATCTATCTAGCCCAACTGCATTCTCTTTCAGGAACAGATCATCACTTTTAGATAGAACTTTTAAAATCATAACTTTTCTTGTTACTTGAACGCAACATCTCTGTATGCAATTCTATGCTGGTACTTCAACAACTACACATTAGTTTGACACTTACCACTTCCTAGAAAGAGGAAAGGATGGAAATGGAGGTGGAGTGGGAGATGGGGGAGATAAGGAGGGAGGAAGAGGGAGAGGGAGAGGGAGAGGGAGAGGGAGAGGGAGAGGTGTTGGAGGGTCATACTGATTTCAGCATAATCATCATTGCTGGAAAGTAATTTGCCATCTGCAGAAGAGAGTTATTGAAATCTGTCATCAAAGGAGACAATTCTTACTTTGGACAAAGATAATCCATCCAACTTATATATTGAGTTTTACATCACTGTTCCAATACAAAGTGCTAACAGTTATCAGCCCCAAACAACAAAAATTCACAAAGAGACTATCAAACCACTGGAAATTCTCCCCCCATGACACTGTCACACGTTTCATGCAGAAAAAAGCAACATAGATTTGAAACATGCATTGTGCATAGATTGGTTGCTTTTGTTACATCCATTGTAATCAAAATAAGATAATCAATATTGAAAAACCATGTAAGATTTTACACTACCTTTGTTCGTCCAATGATCAAAAATTACCAACATAGTATTTGACCAATATTCACATAGGATGAACTCAGGACACACAAATCTAGCATAATACTACGTGTAGACATTACTGATGCAGAATTTCCAGCAGACCAAGAACCCACTGATGTAAATTCACAAGCAATGATATTATGATGAATGTGTGATATAGCAGTGGTGACACTTGAAATGATGATTTTGTTGCTGATACAAAAATGTCACAAACAAAACCTCTTTCTGGGATTGTCAAACTCATGCCCAAACTCTTAATTGAATTTGTTAACGTGCAAAAATGTTTGGCACATCAATTTTGGTTGAGGTGAAGATATAGATCATGACATGCAAGATTTTGGTTTCACAATGGTGATTACATTTGCTTAGAAGAAAATAAGTATATATGAGAATACATCTCTCCCTCTACAATATTGGCAAAATGGCAAAACATAGCACTCAGTTTGACTAGTATACCATGATCTATTTGCTGGAGCATAACATTCATTGATGCATTTCCCAAGAGCCCATAGGGCATTGCAATCTGCTTACCAGTCATCTGAAGACAAAGATGTGGATTCTTAGCAGTTTAAGATAAGTTTGGCACACCCATTTGTTAGTTCTATGTATCTGCTAAGCATTCTCCGTGAGCTTGATGGCAGTATAAAATGCGGCAGCAATCAATTGAGCATTGTTGGTCTGCCATTTGGAAATGGAAATGCATTGATGCATCTTCCTATTTTGCATTGTAATCAAGGTATCATATAATGTTACATGTTTGCCATGATCTAGTGTTTTGGGAGCTTGTGTGTGAGGTGAGTGTGGACTCTGTTCCACAGAGGAGGTATTAGAGATAGTAAAAACAAACAGGTCCCCAATGCTTCACCCCATCAGCTTTTTCACAGCACTCGATAAGGCTACCACAATTACATCTCACAGATGAAGTTGACAAATCATTGATGCGTTTTCTAAGTGACCACCTTGGGTTATAACAGGGTTAGTGCACACTAGAGCCGCTTCGACCTGATCCAAATGATGTTCCATGATCTGTAAGGTTGGTAGTCCCTTCAGAAATTGATAAATCATACCCCGAATCAACACATCTATCACCAGAAGGAATTGAAGAGACTGAACTGATAGTTTGCCAACATCATGTACACAGATAAATAATAAATTTTTATGCCAGTAGATTTTTTAAGAAACAGCAGTCAAGTTCAGAATAAAAATCCTCATTCTGACAATGTATCTGTCTTTCTAGTTCCAGGTCCTTCCCCTTGGTCACTGATAACATCATACCGTTGCTTGTGCAAAGGATGAGTTTCATCGATATCTTGAATGGCTATGTCATCATGTATAGATTGCTGTTGCGACGGAGACTCGTCCTCTCTGCCGATCATCTGAGCTGTATCTTCCTTCACTATACTGGATGACAGCGGATGACCAAGATTCATTTCATGTTGTTGGTTTTGTGGATCTGCGTTGTTTTCATTTTCATGCCTTTCGACTTCCATGGGTGTCTCATCCGATACAGACTCACAGGGTTCAGAAGTTGATGGAACTTTTGTCAAGGAAGCATCCTGTACGTCTTCGGCTAATTTTCTTGAGTCCATAGCTGCCCGGTTGGTTGATTCTATAGTCGATAACGTTTCCCGCTTGTAAAATTCATCAATGCATTCAGGGTCGACATTGTTTTGTGAGTTAGCATCATCCGCAGAGCGATAAGTAAAAACTACCTCATCATTATTTGAAACCTTTTGATGATGGTTTGATTCTTTTACGCCTTCGTCCTTCGTTTCTTCCCCATCGTTAACATCATCAACGGTCGTGTCCGCTTCCGAGAATTGCCTCTGCTCCGCAGCCTTCTTCCAAGCCGCTCGTTTCTCCTCCTTCTTTCTCTCGGCTTCCTCATACTTCAACTTCTCTTCCTCTGTCAAATCACTAGTCCTCACCCACATTGGAATCTGAAAGGTAGCAGTCGGACCGCTCCCGAAGTACGGCTCTCCATGAGGCGACGTTGGATTACGGAGGACGCGCGTCCATTTCTGGGCAACGCCGCTGGATTGTTCGAGGACGGGATGCCGGGAGGGTGCGCCGGCCGAACGACGTTGCCGGCGGCCAGAGTAGGATGCCGTGGTGCGTTGACCACGTTTGGGGTAGGATCGTGCCGGGGGCGAGTTCATGCTGTTTGGTTAGAGTCTCTGATGTCTTCAATTCGAGAATTAATTCAGGGCACAGGACACAGGTCACAGAAGGGGGCGACCCGTGGATGATTCAGGGTATTTTTGAGGATTTTTCTTTCAAGACCCCCTATATTTGTACCTCTTTGGTATCCCTTACGCGCAGTCTAGGTATGGAAATACCCTCTGTTCTGACGCAGGCTGACGTTGTATACCCGATACCATACCATAGAAGAGCTCAATAAAAAAGGCGTGGTATGGTATGTAACAAAAGCGTTTTATCTTCCCACGCCGGCGTTTTTTATGTTTGGGCGATATTGACAAGGAAGCTCAAGCTGTAGGGATTGCAAGATTGAGTCTTTGCCGTGTTCTGCGAAGTTGAGATTAGTCAAGCTTTGAGTTCTTTACGTGATTAAAAGCCGTGGCTTAGATCTTTCAGGACCTTTCCATGAAGGTCCATCGAGTCACCGCATTTATCCACATTGCATGCTTTAATTGTGCGGCTGCATTTCCACAACTTACCCCAAACCGACCATTCCTATTCCGCACTGTTGATTCTGTATCCTCGAGATCATTGCTGTGTCGACTCGGTGCACCAAAATTGCCGTCACCGCAGAGCTCTGCTTCTAGGAGAACTTTTTCGACACATCGGCACTTCTCGACACGAATTCAAATGGGGTCAGATATAATTGGCGACTCATCGACTGATAATAGTCTTGCTGAGAGAAATGACAATCCTCTCTCGCAGCTTTGTCTCCCATATCCGCTCATTCTAGGATCGGCGTCGTTCACTCGCAAGCTAATTCTACGAGAGATGCAAATCCCATTCCATGTACTGGTACGTCCAATTGACGAAAAGAGTATTGGTGATCGTAGCAACAGCAACCGCCCCGATGATCTGGTATTGATGGTGGCAAGGGCCAAGATGGACCATTTGATAGAAGTGATTTCACGTGGGGAGTGTGGTGATGATTTGCCAATCACTTTAACGGATTCAACTCCAACAGACAATAATGATGAAGAGGGATGGGTCATCCTCACAGGCGACCAAGTTATCACATGTGCAAATCAAATACTCGAGAAGCCAAACTCGATTGAAGAAGCTAAAGAGTTTATTCGAATGTATGCAACAAATCCCCCAAGCACAGTGGGATCTGTAATATTGACACATTTTCCAAGTGGCATTACTGTGGAAGGTACGGATAGAGCAACCATTTATTTTAAAGAGACTGTCTGTGAAACTACTCCTGTTGTCACTCCCATACCTGATGGCGGTAGTGAGACAACAGAAATGGATCTTGTAGATCGTCTTCTAAAGGAAGACGCACCGATACTGTCTTGTGCCGGAGGATTAATGATTGAACATCCATTGGTAAAGGAGCACATCGATCGCATCGATGGAACCGAGGATAGTGTTATGGGATTGAGTAAGGCGTTGGTAATCAAACTGTTAGGAGAATTAAAGAGTAAGTTGAATCAAAGAAAATAGTCCTACGAGGCCATTAGTATTGGGAATAAATAAAAGTTACATAGGACTGAAAAATAGTGTTTTCGAGAAATCGTGGCTATCTGGTATGGTGCACATTCTGGCATTCAAAACATAGTTTTGCACGTGCGAACACTGTCAACCACAGGCGCCGCACTACCATTTTTCCTTGTCCATACATAATCGACATTTGTGCTTATTGATTCATAAAATGTACTTTCTCGACTCTTACAAATGATCTAATTCTGCGGAAGATATTTCAGTTATTTTTTGTTGGTGGTTGTCTTCAGTTAAAGGTGACAGTTCATTAAGAGGGATCAATACATATCAATCAAGTAAATAACACACAAATGTCTCAATTTTGGTATGAATAGTCAGTCAGCTGGGAACTATAACATCAAAAATGGCAATGTGGCAGCTTAAGTATGTGTATTCAGCTAATCAAAGCAAGAAGTATGGTTGTCATCATTTATTTGTCCACTCTACATTGGTGTGATACTAATGAGGCAAAGCTTCAACAAGACTTAGAAAAATATAGTCTGATTCTTTGAGAAAATTGTATTCGCCAGTGATTGCATTGTCTTATCTATACATAGAAACATTCCGCCCTTTTGCCACATTTATCTCCAAATGTTTCTCTTCTTCATAATGCAAAATGTCACTATCCCGCATTGTGACTACCTTCTTATGCATCCATCATAGGCTATTTGTGGCCTACTTCCAGGACCTATGACATCCGTAGAAAATATATGTAGGAATTAGTACATGCCACAGGTACCTTTTTCCGGCCAGACACTGTTTTGATGTGCACCCAAGTGCAGTGTCCAAAGATCTTGGCAGCGGAGGTCTCTTGGAAAGGGAAATGCGGGGAGATTCTGAAAGACAGGCAACTCGAAAAAAAATAGGATATTTTGGCGATAATTATTCGGCGAAGTGACGACTTTAGCGACTTGCGCGACTGAATCTTACGACGTTGTGACGACTCGGAGAATGAAAGTGACGACTTGCAACCGAAACACGACCACTGAGTCGTCAAAATGTCGTAAGTTACGACCATGTTACTTCCTCGAAAGTCGTCACGGACGACCATGTTACTACAGCAAAAGTCGTCCGGTACGACCATGTTACGACACCAAAAGTCGTCCGGTACGACCATGTTACGACACCAAAAGTCGTCCGGTACGACCATGTTACGACACCAAAAGTCGTCCGTGACGACCATGTTACTACCTCCTGAGTAGTAAGTTACGACAAGTTACGACCTATTAACATACAAGTGGACTAATGGCTACTAATGGTATGGTACTCTAACTACGTTAGAAACGTTGAATTGTCGTTGGTACCTGTTAGCTGCGTGGGACCTGCTAGCTACTCACCAACTATTCAAATGAATCATGTCGCCTTCAAACCGTTTTGTATTTCTCCATCACATTCACACAATCGCATGGTTTCGCGGAAGGCATTTGAAACGGATTGATTCCCAGAGTCATGCCGTCAATCATGTATGTCGCGTTGTTTCGCGGAAACCGCATGAAACGCATTGATTCCTGCTGTAGTAGAAGTCAATCATGCGTGTCATCTTCACCAAGGACAAAAACCTGAACCAGCTCATAAAAATAACATTATGGAGACAACTACTCCACGTCTTACTGCAGAACAGATCGATATCATAAAATACGCAATCCTCGCGAACGCTACAATCTCGCAACTCAAAAGCAGCCTCGTCGATCATTATGATCAGCCAGTGTTCGGCAAAATCAGCACAAAATATCTCAACAGAGTTGTCGTAAGGAACATTAGAAAATCTCTAGCTTTTTTCCAACTGAACCCAAACGACAAATCAAAGTATCGACCTCTCCCTCAAGGCTTTTCTGTCTACCACAACTTTCGACGTTCACCAAGTCCAAAGTTCATATTCAAAGAACTCACTCCCAAACAGCACGATTCTCAGTTCCACCCGCCTCTGAAACAACTACCGAAAAAAGCAGACCACAAACCAGAAGAAGACATGGTACGGTTCAGTCACAATATCCCTAATTCTGTCAACCGCCAAGGACGAGGGACAAGCCCTCTCCAACCTACCGCTTACGCAGAAGCACCCCTCAAGACGCCATTGTTCGACCGTGCAGCAATTGGACTCCATAACACTTCTGATTTGACTTCTTTGGCCACAAAGGCAGAGGTTAACATGGACTCTGACGGTGTACCAACAAGTCTTTTAGAATTTAACAAGAATGTTCATGGCACTGTGTGTGATTACTTTCACTTGGCGAAGCTAAACTCGAAGGGATTGGCAACTGTTACTCTTCCAGGAGGTGGTGGTATCACGCTTTTTTATGGCAGCAACCAAATCATCAAGAACAACTCTCAGCACCACGCTTTGCTCGTGCTTGTGTCTCATTCACTGCCTATCGACAATGCCCTTCCGTTCCGCCGCCAGGCCAGAGTTGTAAGCGGTGACACTATAATCGTCCCTCTCCCCTGTGGAATCAATCCTGAAATTGGGCAGAAAATAAAAGATCAGTTGATTCATGAAACCGAAAGAATTGGGGAGAATCATAGCAATCTGACAAATTCCCTCCAAGCAATGCAAGCTCATGTTCAATCCATGGGTTACTCTGTCAAGTTCATGGGCATCACCATAAGGAACTTGCCTTATGCTTTGTCACAAGATGGGACATTTCAAGACTCGAGCACACTCAGTATAGATCCAACTGGATTGACTCCTGTGGTAACTTCTGACTCATTCTACTGCCCGGATACTCTTGATGGTGAGAGTGGGCCTATCAAGTTCAATGTCACAGGGTAAGATCCTATACTTTGATTTTTGTTTGGTAAATAATAACTCACAAATGCTCGTCACGACTTTTTTCAGGAACCTATACATTGTCTCCTCACTAGCCCCGGCCCTGCAACTCGAGAATTCGGGAAAGCCTAAGGACCATTTCCAAGCAATACTTGAGAAGCGCAAGGCTCGTATTTCCAAGCGTCACACCACTGATGACGTCAGGAGTCTGAATAGTGAATTCGGCAAGCTCGACATGAACACAGGCTTTTCTCCTTACAGCCAAACCAGCTTGAACACCTCACAGGCTTCTTATCATGGCTTCAAAGATTCTCTTGAAGGTGAAATGCATGCCGCTTTTCATCGCACTGCCTGTACAACCCCAGACTTGCAGGGTCATGAGCTTGTTTTTGTAAAAGGTGATGGCAATTGTGCTCCAAGGACAGTTTCTTTTCTTTACTATGGTTCTGAAGACAATTGGGAGACCATTAAAGCTTCTATTGCCGATTATGCCCTCCACAACTACAAAAACTTTCCACTGCCATAGGCCTTGAAGAAAATGAGGTCTACGCTTTGGCAAAGAATGGTTCATGGCAATCAGAAATGTTCTTCAAGATTGCTGCTGATGCACTTCGAACAGTCTTCACGATCTACGGGTATGGAGCAAGTGATGGATCCTACTGTCCGCATTTTGAGAGACCGAAGACATGGGTAAAGGTGTTTTTCTGGAAGGGTCACTTCTCTCCTATTGTGAAGAGGTATGTCAATGCTTATTAACCTCTTTTCATTTTTCTCTCATCTGATCTAAACCAAGTTCTTTTTGGGTTAGTTTGCCTGATTGGAACGACTCAATCCTCCCAAAATCTAACCGTTCTAAAGCCAAGAAGCCTGTTACAAAGGGTCACAAGGCTAAGAGCACAAAGAGGTCCAATGGCATCCACAAGATTGACTCCTCATCTTCAGAATCTGAGTCTGATGCGAAGTCTGATGGCTCTGTGGCAATTGAGTCCAGTAGCTCTTCTGCATCAAGTGCAGACTCCTCTGACTCGGATGATTCTTCTGCACCACCATTGCCCCCTCGTATGCCCCCTACGCCTAATCTCACTTTTCAGAATGAGAGGCCTGTTCTTTCTCACTCTTCCAAGCCTGACGGCTCTGATTCTGAGAACTCCGCTGCGACACCAATGCTATCGAGAAAGACTCCTCCACCACCTCTCAAGAGTCTCATGTCACCTCCTACTCCCATACTCAAGAAGCAATCCCCTTACCGCGACCCATTGTCGTTGGAAACGGAGGCAACAAATCAGACCTCCTTATCTCGAAAGGTAACCACGCCACTGAGAAGCACACCTGGGTCTACAAGCAACAAAATTTTTAGCTATGTTTCCAGTGTTTCCAGCAGTTTAGGTTTTGGTGGAGGTACTGCGGAGGTTCCTCGTGAAAGTGATGAGGACAATGATGAAGATGGTTCAAATCCGGAGGAGACTGTTGCGGAGATTAGTCGTGCCGGAGAGCACCCTCCTGGTGAAGAGATGCATAGGGAGGTGGGGTCGAGGGGCTCCGTGAATTCTCTAATTGATTTAAGCAAGGACGAATCCTCCAAGACAAAGAAGAAAAAGAAGAAGAAGAAGCAGAGGACTGCTGAGGTGGACAGTGATGACAGTGACGAAAACAGCGAGTCAACGACAAATACAAATGAAAAGAAGCATGGCACGTCATCCAAGAAGAAGAAGAAGTCTAGGGAAGACATGGATGCCTCCAAGAACAAGAAGAGTGGAAAGAATGATGATGGAGTGCCTGTACGTCGCAGCCGCAGGATCAGAAAGTGACGTTTTCATTTTTGTTTACAGCAGATTGAAGCTAGATTGATCGCTCATATGGAGTCTGCTGAAGTAGAAGATATTGATTCGCAGGAGTATGAATATGAATTCGACAGTTAGTCCATCCATTAGAAAGCTGATGGCAGCTTGTTACATCGCCTGTTAGCATTATGATTGTATGCAGAGCTAACTTATCTGTGTTGTTGAGTGAAGATTGAATTGAATAGATAAAAGGCAATATGAACTGCTTTATGATATAAAACTATTTTGATTGTGACCTTTGATCTGATGACGTAATATTGTTAGCATTAATCAAAGAGAAAGAGGTTTCTGTGGCGCCTGTTAGCTCTCGTTTCATGATCTAGTGGAAAGTCCTACGCACATCGTGGGATTTGATGGATGATATAATATAAACGAACAACCAATAATCAACAGCGAGTCACTTCAACATTAAGAAAGGCCATGGCAGCGAAATGAACGAGAGTGAGACGACCACAGTGAAGAATGTCAATGGTAGAAATGAGAGACTGAATCTGTTGATGAAGTAGACCATAACAACAAGACAACCAACAAAGGAGACAGTACAAAAACCAAGGGGAAGAAATAGCAAGAAGATCGACACAACAAATTACGACACAAAACAGCAAGCAGCATTTTGCTGGACTTCCTTCCATACCCATTGGACTCTTTTCCAAACTCCACGTTAATCGTCTCTAAGTAGCGTGAGATATTTCATTCCCTCAGTTCTTCTTGTGTTTTCATATACGTGGGATTAAGAACAAAGACGCGAAGGTTGTTGAGTGATGTCAAGAGCAGGTGAAAAATCTAACGAATCCATCAGTAAAGCACTTACGAAACTGAATGAATCAATGACGGTCTCACAATCACAATCCCACCCCTCCGCCAACTTCTTGATAACATAACTAGCGACGATGAATTGCCACACGTTGTCAAAGATTGAAACATTGGCGAGAACAGCACCGGTTTGACCGGTTTATAATTAGAACGCATCGTTTTTGACAATCAAACCCGAGCCTCGATTCAATCAACACAGTGTCGTAATTTACCACATACTCACGGGGTAGAGACACTCCACTGTGTTGGCTTGAGGATCAGCAGCCGAAGAGAGAAAGGACAAGTTGATGTTGTGGCGTTGATCCGCCTCGTCCGCTCATCGAGCCGGTGACAGCTGATCATCTCAAAATCACTTCGTTCCTTCGTCGATCCAGTGGCTGCTGCTCCCCTCGACGTAACGTTTCTTCTTGATCGAACAACAAAAAACAAAGCGAACTTACCGGTCTGCACGTGATGCTCAGTGACATCGATCAGAGATGTAAATGGACGCTGTTTGTTGCTCTTCTTGGAAGTCAACTGTGAAAGCAAGACAAGCGGTTGGCCATGATCTTGACTTTCATTTGGTGAAGAGGGGCATCGCCGCGATGAGTGCTGTGAGTGCACTTTGGTGAGACGTTACGGAAAGGGAACAACGTCATGGATAGATGGAATTGTGTAAAATGAGGCTGTAGTGCAGCGACTGCATCAGCAGTCTGCATCTCTGTAGTAGTCCAGGAATTATTTTCACTTTTCACGCACCAGCATTCTGGATCTACGTCATAAGATTTTAAACAGCTAGTTCCATTTTACATTATTTTGATTTTTTGCAGGGCAATAGGTGTATATGAAAAAAATGCAATGTAGATGTTAATATCTCTATTTTGGTATACATAATAGAGATACTTTTTCATATACTCTATTGCCATATAAACGAGTTATAATTCTCCAATTTAGAAAACCTAGACCTATAAACAATTAGAAATTATGTCGTGGACTACTACCGAGAGGTTTGCAGCCGTTTGCAGCTGTTTGCAGGAGTTTCAGGCACATTGTTGCTAGCTGGTCCTCCTGACACCACTAATGCAGATCTGTCTCTGAGCAGACAGCTCTGAGCCAGTCTGAGCCCACCACTGCATGCGACATTGATTGACTACCGTCACAATAGGTCGCAATCAACAATACAAGAAACCAACGCAAGCCGGAAGCACTACGGAACCGGTGGCTCGAAGAAGCTTTCACCCAGCCGTGCTCATTTAGCCATGGCCGAGCCAGCAGCAGAAGAGATTCCAACAACGAGACCTGTCTTTCTTCACTTAAAACATGGTGAATTCGACTGGATGCCGTCAAAGGAGCAAATTCAAGACATGCGGCAGCGGATGAAAAATTATGCCGGGTGGAAACATGTGACAGGGGAAAAACGAGGTGGCACGCACCCGATTTGGAAAAAGATTCAGATTTGTACGGCCATGTCGCCAACTTTATGCGTCCCACAATTGAACAGATGCTTTCCAAGTTCCATCCTGATTTCGAATGGGAACATGTTAAATACAATGCCCTTAAAACTGCTGCAACGTCGGGTCTCAGTTCAAGGGACATTACGGAAAACTGCACTCTGACTACCGTGATATCTTACGACATCTGGGTCCATCAGATCATCCAATGTCGGTAATTATTGCGCTTGATGAATTTAACCTTTATCATCTTCCCAGCAGGGATTGTAATCGAAAAGATATGGAATTTGTGAAAGTGGGAAAAGGTGAGGTGATCGCATTCAAAGCTGAATGCCTTCATTCGGGGGGAGAACGTGTAAGTGACCGTGAGGGATTCCGATTGTTTGCGTATGTCACCCAGAGAGAAGATGACATTCCCAAAGATGAAGTGCAAATATACGATTTTGATTCTGACGGGAAAGTTGTAGAAATTGAAAGGGATAGCTCTAAATTGAAGGCATTGTTGACGAGACGACTGAGACGATCACCACGCACTAGAGGTAAGTTTGATCTGTCTGAATGTATTGTGGCATGTGTGGCAACTGCTAGCTAACAACTCCTTGTCTGGAACATACGACTTTGGTTCTGATGGATGTGTGACAAAAGGGGATTATAGGGCAACACAACAGAGGCCCCCAAAAGGCAACCTAGTAAAGGTAAGGTTGGTCTGTGACATGGCATTTGTAGGCGCCTGGTAACTAACATCTGATTCTCATCAGCTGGAAGGAAAAAGTCTCTGGACTCTCAAAAGAATGTTGCTGCGGAAAGTCAAAAGAGTCCTGGAACCCGTCACAAAAATAGTCAAAAGCCACCTCCCACATCCCAGAAAGGACATAACATTGAATGCGCCGAGTCTGCCAGCGAAAAGCAAGCAACCAAGGAGGCAAGCTCGCCAAAGCAGTGGTGCAAAGAAGGGACTCGATTACTGTGATGACCTGAGAAAGCAACTTGAAGTTCTGAAACAAGAACACGCTGCAAACACTGATACCTTCAATAAAGCCCGAAGGGCATACCGCCAAAGCAAACTAGCTATTGAAAATTTGGAGCGGCGAATTAATGATCAAGAAAATCCCACTGCCAAAAGCAGCTCAGTTCAACCACAATTCAAATGGCCCCACGATATGCAGTGTTTCTACAGGCCGTATTGTCGAAGAATGGCTAGTGATTGCGGGGGATTTCATGCGGACAAGTGTATTGATTTCATGCCTGCAAAGGTGGCATGCCAGCTGGTCCAAGGCATCATGAATTGCCTGTTGGTGGGATCAAGAGTGCGGAGTTTAAAAGGCGGAAGAGAATTCATGATTCACCCAAAATTTGTGAATGTGTGGATAAAGCAAGGAAGAAACGAAAGGCAAAAGCAGCAGCAGAGAAGGGAAAATGAGGCTGTTTGTGTTGTATAAAAAGTAAATGTTAATCTTCAGCACTTCTTTGTAGGACCAAATGTCTTTTAGATTTTGTTAGGTGACCCTTTTATGTAATCCTCTACAGGAATTTCAAACACAGTAGCACACACATCATCTTCGAACCGCATTGCCCACTTCCATAATTGTATTGTACAATCACAACACAACAAGACTATGCTGGAACATAAATTGCATATTGCAGGCTTACTCTAACAGCAATCCAGCCAATGCATTCACAACATCATCGTGTTCCTGGTCGGCATGCCAACGAGCTACTTCCTCTTCAATTACCCCTCTGTGCGTCTCTTCTGCAAGTTTGTTGCGCTTTGCAACCTTCATTGGCATTTCCCTTTGCTTTCTTTGTTCTTGGTAAATGTGCTTTCTGAATGTTGCAAGATCAAATTCCATGTACTCTGCTCTCGTCTGTCGAAACTGGTGTGGGGACATACCTTCATGCATGCTGTCTTTTACGTCTTGCTCAAGAAGACGACTTGCATCATGTTCATGCCAAAGTGGGCACAAATTCTGATTTGACGAACGTCTAGACGAAAGCTCTGCCTCAATGATTTCATTATCATTAGCAACAACACCACCCCTTGCTTCAATAGACTTTTTGAGGTTCTTCATGTTGCTGATAAATCTATCTTTCGGATATTTCTTGAACCATTCCGATGACTCCCAAGCTTCATCCGGAGTTAAACCTTGAATGCGTGAAGTTTTGTCACTGAGGAGTCTGATAAGAAGTGCTTTGGCCTTGCTGGTTCTCCACGGCTCAACTTTGCTTTTTTTTGAAATCTGATGGTTGTGGATTTAATATGCGCCGGATTAAGTCAGGTTTTTTTCCTGTTTGAATCAACCCTTGTTCAGCCAGTTTAACCTTCAATTGCGCAACTGTGTAGCTATTCAATTCCTCCTCTGATTCATCAACTTCGTCAATAGAGTCTGTATCCCCATCATCAAATCCGATCCTGCTGTCGTCTTCCCCATTTTCATCACTATTCCCATCCGTGTCCAAATGTTCAAACCTGATCCTGCCTTCCTCTTCATCATTTTGAACACTGCTGCAATTGATAGTTCTGTTGTTGTTTTTGAAGTCTGGTGGACATGGATCCAATAGGTGATGGATTAAATCGACTGTATTTCCCATTTGACGTAAGCCTCGTTCAGGCAGTTTCACCTCCTTGGAATCAGCTCCTTCTTCGAGAGCAATGGAAACTTCTTCAAGAGAATGGTCAACCTTTTGCACTGTGTAGCTGTCCGATTCCTCCACCCGTTCAGCTACATCTTCAAAAGAATCGTTCCGTAGTCATCAAACCCGACCCCACTTCCGTATTGATTTTCTTCGCTCTCCTTAACGTCTGGTACTTCATCCTCGTCACTTCTACCACCATCAATCCCTCTGAAGCTAGAAAACGAGAACATGCTAAGGTCAGGCCTGGTGCACCAAACTAATAATAGATCGTTAAAAGTGGCAATCCTCTACTTCGGTGATCAATACTTTTTTTGTTCTGCAGCCAGAACTTGGTTGGAGTTGGCGACCTGCTAGCTGGTCCCACCCTGCTAGTGCAGGGTCCACCCACAACGGCGGGATCTAGCAAAAAATATCATGTTGTTGCGGCGATTTAGATCTATTTACTTCTATTTATTATGTTAAACAATTTAAACACAGTGCTCCCCACGGGTTTCAAAACTCCTGCGTGTACGGAAAGCGAGAGAGGCCCCGCCATAACCCATAACGCTGCCGTAATTTTCACAATAAGAACTACCATAAAATCTCGAAGTCGACCACAGTTGACCACTCACACCCCCTTCTCGCAATGGCACGTGATCAGGCGCCTCCTTCATCAAACAATGAGTCGAATGACGATGATTCTCTGTTTTCAACGAATTCAGAACCAGTATTGTTATCACAGTCCGACAAGAGCGCCATCATAATTACCCGCTTCATCCGCTTTGCCAGAAAAAAGGAAGGAGAGTGCTGGTATATGCGTGAATATTCGGGGAGGAAAGGTCTCGCCGAGGCAAAGGATTCACATGTTAGAGAATTCTATAAGGCTGTGGAGAAAGATGCATCCAATATTCTGCGGGCGTGTTTTCCGTATGAGTCTTCTAGGATGAGGCAAGCGATTGAGGAAATGTTCGGACAGTCAGCACACAGTGAGATTACCAAACTAAGAAGACAGTACGAGCAAAAAGTTACCGCACCTATTCAGGAGAGCCTTCAAACTTTTTCTTTTCACAAAACAATGAATGCTTTCAATATGAAGATGTTTATGCAGGTAAGATTTGCTTTGATCTGCGTTGGTGCATAGCTCCTGTTTTTTATTGTACTCTCTCTCACGTCAAGCCTCCCTATTGCAACAGAAACGCAAGGAATACATGCTTATTGACAGAATTAAAAATTTAGTCGATAAATCAATCAAGACGAGAAAGCTCATCAAGGACCTTGAAACAAAAACCAAGGAAGTTGAAGCTGAAGCGAGTCTGGTCATTGAAAAGAAAGACAAGCGCATCGTAGAACTCGAAGAAATTATCAAGGAATACGAAGAGAAGTTGAGTAATAAAGACAAGCACATCACGGAACTTGAAGAAAAACTTGGGGGGGGGTGAAGAGAATATGCCTCTTGTTGACAATGTAAGTCTCATTCGTTTGTTCATGATTTGAAAAGTGTGTCAATCTCATCATTGCACCTCTGTATGAAAGGGGAGTTGCTTCCATTAACCAACATATCCCTACTATCCAGCATCAGAACGCATCGACAATCAACAATAATTACTTTTACAATGTCAACGTAAATCCTGCTGACATGAATGTCGCATACAATGCCGCCTTTGCTAATCCTTTCCCATTCGGTGATCGAGGCGTCCAATACAGTATTCAAGGCGTCCAGTACGATATTCAAGACGGACAATACGGACAATACGGACAATACGGACAATATGGACAAAGGCGGACAAGACGGACAATTGCACAACTTCAAGATTCAAGGTATTCGCAAGAGGAAGTGTCGTGAGTGCGATAATTATGGATGCAAGGGTGCCAACAATAGAAACAAATGTGAGAATAAAAAGGCTTAAACGAGATTTATTGAGGTCGGATCCGTGGAAAGCATGCTTGAATGAAACAAACTTATTATTACAGTTGTTGCTTCAATGTGGAGTCTGTTTTTGATTGTAGAAGTGTGGAGTATGAGTGAATTTTCGATGCAAGCGAAGCAATACGCTGAAAAATGAAATATAGTTCGGTGGGAGAGATAAATTTATACTAGAAAGTTCCATCAGTGTCCCTTAGACCCTTGCGTTTTGCTACTAATTACTTTTCCTTTGTCCTTGAAGCTCATATTACTCACTTTGCCATGCTCCTACATATCAAGACGAAAATAATAGCTAGCAGGTCCCAAGCCAAACGTAACTCGTAATTAAGCTAGAGACATCATGTTGCCATGCCACTACTTACGAAAAACATAATATCATCAGCTAGCTGGTCCCTTTGGCATCAAGCCACACAGAACCCGTCATTGCCATTTATAAATCATTGTTAAATTCTCACGGAGGAGCAACAACTGAGAAAGGTAATCAAAAACACTTTAACAGCACCAACAATAGATATCGATGCCAGTATGCTTTGCACAATTGAAATTAATAACGTCAATAGATATCTATGGACAATCGATGTGAATTGATCTAGCATACACGAAATAGAGGATGATATTTCATATCATATTCAACAATCACTGCCACTGCACCCACAACCATTTTATGTAGCTTCATTTTGTCCTCAGTGCTCTTTCCATGACGAAAGCGGTGGTACAGTATGTTGTAGTTTTCTAACCGGGCGTGATATGCTTCTTGCCTGTTTTGAGCCCTATCAAGGAACCTAAAAACATCTTGACTATGACCAGGCCGCTTTACTGTAACTTTCTCAGGTAAACCTTCATAGGCACTATCTCCAATAGCCCTTTTTCCATCGGGGATTTGAAATAGCAGAGCATCTTTCATGTTCAATGCTCCACAGAAAACAGCCTTGTCGTGACGTAGACCAGCAGGATCAGGACCATTAATCCAAACACAATGATTTTCCCATAGGGAAAGGGCAAATTCATACTTCAAGCCTGAACTATGGCTCTTGTGGTCAAACCATTTTGTGCCTGGGTCTCCTCTAAATTCTTGGGTGATAAAATTGACACCATCAACTGAGATAATATGCACTTGATCTGGCGTAAACTTGCTCGTATCAAACATAATTAATCTTTCTCTGAAGGACTCAATTCGACGGGTAGTTTCGCGACATTTGTCTCTGCATATTGATTCATCATAGTTCCATCGGGCAGCAAGTACCGACTCTATATCATACAATTTGAGCCAATTCAAACCCATCAAAAGTTCTTTAAATGATGTATCAGGGAACTCTTGGCACAAATCAGACATTAAATCTTTGACAGACCGTGGTTCCGGTCCGAAATGGGCCTTGAAGCGATCTACAGATGTCTTCATCACCACCCTCTGACGTTCCTCCCCAAATCCAACATAACACAAACCGTAAAAGAGAATGTCTTCAGATGTCAGTATGCAGGCATCCAATTTTGGGACCGTGTATCGAGATATAATGCTAGCTGTATCATTTTTTCGTGAGGGGGTCGAGATGCCTCTTGCCCTAACTTCTCCTGGCATATTTTGCTTTGAATCTTGGACTTGTTGCTCGAGCCGGAGATAATTCGTTCGATGAAAGTTGGACTCATTTTTGGTTACAATTAACTCTTCCTTTAGAATCCTAATTTCCTCTTCCATGGCGATCTTCGCCAATGCATCTGAAAATGACGTGATCAAGTTGTCACTAGGAAAAATGCCAGCTTTGCTGTTGTCATCAGAATCGAAGGATTCTCTTCGAAGAGAGTCGTCGTCTTGAAGGTTGAACATCCTTCCGAAAGGGCGACGACACGATAGCCAACACGAGAGGCCAACTGTTTAAATTCGCTGTAACTCTATGCTTGTGATGAAGATGGTTGTGTTGCCTTGCGTTAGTGAGTAACTAACAATATCAGAGCTCAATGCGTTGCGAGCCATTGCTAGCTCTTGCGAGCTAGCGAGTTAAGCAGCAACAGGCACGTCCATGTTGTTTACAACCATGTGACGACCGCCAGAGTCGTCAGTTACGACAAGTTACTACCTCCAGTGTCCTACTACCACCAAAGTCGTAAGTTACGACCATGTTACTTCCTCGAAAGTCGTCACGGACGACCATGTTACTACACCAAAAGTCGTCCGGTACGACCATGTTACTACACCAAAAGTCGTCCGGTACGACCATGTTACGACACCAAAAGTCGTCCGTGACGACCATGTTACGACACCAAAAGTCGTCCGTGGCGACCATGTGACGACCGCTTGTCGTCCGCTCGAAGAAGTAATGGACGACTCTGACGACCCAACTGACGACCAGAATACGTTCGTCGTGACTGAAGTGACGACTCTTGCCAAGATTTTTTTCGCTAAAATGATTTTTTTAAGCGAGTTGCGTGTCTTGCTGATGAAAAGGTCATTGACCCCCTAAATGACCCGCATGATCCCCTCAATGACCCTGTGAATGGATTAGTTTTTCTTGTGACACTGGTACCAAACCCGCCCGTCAATTGTTAAACAAATAGGAACTCAGGTGCCAAAAAACTGGCCCAACTAGGCATTTGCTAGTGCCGGACGACCAGAACTAAAACTTGAAAATGCACCTGGGTACCACACACTCCGGGCAGAGTTGTCATAGGTCCTCCTACTTCCATGTGTATGGTAGGAGACATTTTGGCCCCATCTAATCTGGATAAATACACATTATAAACATAATATATCCCAATGTGCTACAAAGGCCTTTGCCATATTATATCTTCCCTATTTCACCAATATCAAAATACCTCTTAACCAGTTATTGTTTTTCTCATTGGTCAATCTGAAAGATGAAGAAGACATCACTAGCCATCTTCCTTTTCCAGTTTCATGATTCATCCATTTCAAATGTAAACTTCAATATAATGCTTAGAAGTTAAATTTAGTGATTAAAATAATTTTCATATCACTCAACTCTTATCATCATGAAAACCTTGGGAGCTGCATGGTGAACTTTCTGTAAAGTGTACTCAAAAATCATTTCATATTCATGCAGGTATGGGCATAAGGGATTCAACAACTCAATTTGATGGGAATTGTCAATGGAATTCTTGTTGTTCACGTGTTCTTAGCAAATGTCACATGGTTGATATCAGAGGGTTGTAATAGTAAATCATTTTACTGAATCTTTCTGGGGTCAATGATTTTTGATCTAGTTCATCATTTGATTCATATCTACAGATGTTTTGCACCTGTTGAAGCCCACTGTACTGTGCAAAACTATGGTACCAGTACTAGGGATTTTTTGATTACAAGCTTTCCTTTTGTTGAATGTATACAAGCGATTTTGAGGTTGACCAATCAAGAGATAAATTGCTTGTGAGTTGGTCTTGTTTATCACAGTGCCTATTATTCCTATTATCTAACATCTGAACAAAAATAATCTCTCAAAAAAAGTACCATAAATATTGCTCTGATGCTCTCACTCTGACTTTGCTTCAAATGGTTGAAAAACAACTAATACATCTTTCAAAATTATGGTGAAAACTATGGTAAATTTCCCCCTCATGACGAAATATAGCTACAATTTTGCGTCTCTACTTCTTGCAATTTACATCACATCACCTAGCTATCACTAGTTGTTTGCATTCTGAGATTGGCATTGTATAGTACTACGACGATCTTCTTTTCATTATCTTTTCTTTTTAGCATGCAATTTTTACAAGCAGGGTATCTTTTCTGTTCGCCAATATTGAGAGCCCAAAAGAGAGAACTCTCTCAGCCTCTCACCAACCATAACTTCCCCAAAATAAAATAACCTTTAAAATGTTTGCAGTATTTAGCTGAGGTGTTACATAGGAGCAAGGAACCTGAACATATTGCTGCTTTGTTTTTTTGCTGCTGTAATGAAACCTTCTTTCTCTCTTTCTAGAATGAGAAGGCTTATGGACGCCGTGAAATTATTAGCAGTGCTGCATGGATTGTGGAAGCCTAGGAATCTGCAGGGTTTGACGTTTTGGAATGGCAGTACAGTGACGGCGCTGTGGACGGTTATCTTGGATGATATTAAACCGTATTTATTGACCGAGTCAAAGAAAGGTGATGTGGAAAGCTTCCACAAGAGCAGAGCAGGAGAACTTTCCTGGAGAACCTGTCACGACAAGTTATATATCACTGGCTTGTTCAAGGAATTGGGGATAGCAAAGAGAAGAAATGAATGTATTTTTTATGTTAGTAATGAATTATTCAGAATTGGTTTATGTATGATTTCAACTTTTTAGGTTCGCCATTTTCAGCTCACTTTTTAGACTGACGACACCTCTGGGTATCCACGTATGTAGAAGTCTGGTACATACTACTAACCTACGGTGAACGGTACAATACCATAGTTTGTCTCGATTTTACTAGAATCGAACATAATTTTGATAAGATGATTTGAATTACTGAAACGTATGCTACAAGGGCCAACTTTGCTTTCGACACGCAACTACCTTTGACATCCTCTGAAAGAAGATATTGTATTGACGTACCCATCAAGAGAAGTGCTAGGCCAAAAGCGGGAGGATGACGAATTCTAATGTTTCGTAACAATCTCAGTACGATTCCTTAGAAATCCTTATATCATTTTGACAATTCAATTCCCATGAAATCGGTATTACAAAACTTTGGTCTAACAGATGTAAATTTTGATTGGACAGTTGATGGATCCTATTGTGATTGATGTGTGAATGTTCTTGCGGAAGGCGAGAGATCTTGTCACTTCGACTTCCACAAGAAATAATAATATCCAGACACCAGAACCATGACGAGGTTCGTTGCTTTTGGTCTTTTCACTATTACCACCATAGCGTGTAGAAAGCGTCCTTCTGTGGCTTCCGCTTTTGTGCATGTAATTCCTACGACTCGTCGCCATTGCTTTGTCGATCGTATCTCATGTGGAGACGGCTCGCTTCCACCAAAGATTTGTTCAATCAATTCTTTTGATGATTCATCCGACTCTGATAAGATCGACCCTCTCGGATTAGACAATGGGGACTTTTCTACTTTGCCCACGTCTCCCCAATCATCTACATGGCGTGTAGAGGACGATTGGTCCAGCCTTTCCACAGCTTCTACCGCTGGCGCGGCACTCACCGCATCCAACGGTCATGAATTTAGCGGCGCGTTCAAGATTATGGATGATGCAGATAGTGTATTGGCGGAGCAAGACGGAATCCTCGGGGAAAGCCGATCTCACGCAGAAGAATGGGTTTCTTCTCTTGGAGCTGATCAAGATGTGTCTTCTTCGGCACAATCAGGCACATTCATCAAAGATATTGCAAATGAAGAAGATAGATTTGTTGATGATGCAGTCGAATTTATTGCAGCCCATTTGGACTACGATGATACAGTGCCTTTATACGATATCAAATCAACAGCTAAAACCACTGCCGAGTCAAACTCATTCGTCAGCGAGAACGATCACGATGCAGAAATTGCATTCATGGTTAGATGCAACCAAACCCCAGATCAATTTCTGGTGTCGCAGGGAAAGGCATTGCCTGAGCTTACTGATGAAGCTAAGTACTCTGCGGATTTCCTCTTTCAGGAGAAAGATGGGGGTTCTAATTGGGTGTTCTCACTCCAACCTAAGATGACTCCATTTTTCGAGAATGCGGTGCAGAAGATATTTCACGAGTATTCAGCTACGGATCCCGACAATTCGTTGGAAGTAATGGACAGAATCTCCTTATCAAGATGGATGACAACATGTCTTTCGTATCAGCAAAGTCCCATCCTAGAAAAAGATGATGAGAAGCGTATTTCACGTATTGGACCATTTGACAAAGGCATCAACGTTTTTCTATCTAGGTACTGCCGTAATCATGGATCTGGTCGATTGACTTTAGATGAATTTTTAGGACTTTATTTGGAATGTGCATGGGTAGGCTATATGAATGATGCTAGGAAGAAGAAAGAGGTAATGCTTGTTAATGGACGCTTTCACCCAGTTCCGTCCATGGATGATTCTGTTCTCATAAAGGAAAGGAGGAGCACTGAAATGATTCTAAAAGATGCTTCATTAAGTATTGTTTGGCGTGATTTAGAAGCCCATGGGTAAGTTAATATGTTGTTGACAGATTGAACCGAGTTTCTCGACGCTCTCATTTCTGAAATTGGGATGATATTCTTCATTCGCACAGCATATTTTCACCGGCCGAAGAAGAAAGAGTTCGATTGATGATTGACATTGAGAATTTACGACGGCGTTCATCTGCTGTTTCGACCGCATCAAGAAACGACATGATTATGGATGAGTGTGTGCTCTATGATGCCTATGAAGATCGACTATCAAATATCGATTTCTTCGACGAATACGAATTTGGGTCGCGTAGTGATTTTCTCCAAAAGAAAGATAAGAGCAGCCATGAACTCGTGGAAATGTCATTTGATGGAGAGACCCCGAAAAGATTACGTGATGGAGAGTTTGGTAAGTTTCTTTGCCTGGAAAAGTTTTAGTTCTTATTTCTTGAAATGTTCGGCTGACGCATGGCATTTCTAGTATTCATTGACGAACACTCTTGCATAGGCTGCTCACAGGTGAGACATTTCAGCTCGTTGTCAAACATTCATAATATTTAAAGCTAATTCCTTGGACTGAACATCAACAGTGTGCAACGATCGCGCCGGGTTCTTTTAAGATGATCGAAGATACCGGAAGAGCTCGAACATTCTACCAGAGAAATACAGACGACATTGAGCATGCCGTGTCGGTGAGTTTATTCGCAACGATCATTCTTGTTCAACAACCAATGAGAAATAACATTGCTGAACAACTAAACGTTGGAATCTAGTCCTGCCCTGTAAATTGCATGCATATGGTGTCTTTTGACGAATTGAAAGAGATGGAACGGTCACGCGATGAAGGTGATGGCTTTGGCGGTGCAAGAAGTCACGTCCCTCTGCATGTTGCTGGCCGAGACAGCGATGCGAATAGCAAGAGCAGTTGGTATCACTATTTGAAGTCAAAATGCGGTTAGTCAACATGCACGATGCTTTCTTAAACGTTTCAAAATGTTTCGTTGATATTAACGTCTGCATTGTCTTTTTTAAACATACTAATTTAGGATCGACTTCATGTCCGCAGCGAGGTTGTTACGACTGCCCCAGCTATCCACCTGGCAAGAATCCTTACTTTCAGCTGCGTCATCAGAAGGCAGAACATATCAGAGCAACTGACTTCATCGCTTCATGTGAGGCACAGCAATGGAGAAAAACTGCCGAAATTTAGCGGGTAGGTTTCCCATTTGTATGTGCACAACTCTTTCGATTGAATCTTCCTGTGTTTTTAATAGTCGCGACGCACTTGGATCGGCTTAAGCTTGGTAATGATTAGCTTAATTCTATGTTAAAAATGATAATCACAGTTTGAAACTACCACCCTGGAGGATTCTCTTTTCACTTAATGAAAACCTCGTTTAGCGAGACGATTGCGTACCACAAAGTTGGCAGTGGCTCTACTGGAAGGATCACACTCACGGCAGGGCAGTGTATGCCAGAGAATCTCCGCTCCAGATTGACTTTCAACCACCGCAAAGCGAAGGCCATAAGTCCCGTGAACACGAGGCCACCATTTCTCCAATGAAGTCAGTTCTTCATCGGTTAAAATCTCCACAACAACTCTATTTTCCCTGTCTAGTTGTTCATTAGTGATGATGCGTTCGTTTTCGTTACCATTGGTTTCTTGGTGAACAAAGCCAGTATGCGAGCGTAGCAAGTGCTCCTCTAGCCCCATCATGGCGACTCTCTGTTCATGAAGTTCAAGTTCCGACAAACCAGCTGCTCTGAGAGCATGCAAGGTTTCATCATCTGATACCATTGCGGGTTGCAAGGATGCCACAGGAAGTTCTGCAACACCTTCAGACCCTGCCCCAGCATTGAACGAACTGTTGCCACCCAACAATGTGGCTGTTTCTCCGCATAGGAACGATTCTAAGTGAGGTGGCACCAATGGGAGATTATGAGCTTCGCAAAGCATCTCGCTGCCGTCAGGTGCGGGCGGGAAACCACCCTCACCAGTTTTTATGTATTTGCGCCAGCGATGGCACCAAGAACGTGGAAGCGCACAATAAACTCCAGGTTTGAGGGGGCAATGCCGTCTACCTTGCAGCGGACGAGAAGGAAGTAGCAATCTTTCTCCAGACTTTCCTATCACTTCAGAAACAATGGGAACCGGTTGTGGGGGCGCCATGGAAGCAAGTGGATATCCCTTGTTGCCTCTCGAATAAAATCCACGAACGAGGGGACAAGCTGTTTTGACACACGCGATGAGCACAGAGAATCGAGATCGAGAGGTAAGACATTCACTGCAGTGATGCTCACCTAGAGGCTTCTTGCGCTCAGCCTTTGCCTCCTCTTTCTTGTCGGCCTCTGCTTTCTTGGCAGTCTCCACTTCAGCAGCACACATAAGGCAACCTGTAACACCAACATGGGCTTCGAGTTGAACACTGTCAGGGTATAGACGCTTCAGCTGATATTTCAAATATAAGACAGTATCGGTGAGTTGAATGAAGAATGGAAGAGAATTTGAAATCAAACCACAGACGTAGCACATACCACTTTCCAAGCCTGCTTATCCATAGTACGCCTTCGAGCCCTCGCCGACTTCCCAGAACACTGCTTCAAATCCCCATGCTCGCAAACAATGTCATCATTGATGTTCGACCAAGGGGGCATGGCATCGGAATGACGACGTTCACGCTGGCGCTGTTCCTTGAGCTCTTTCCTCGACAGTTTCTTCTTCCCGGAAGAACTGGGGTGACGGACGTTCTTCCCCTTCCCCGCCTTGGGTGATGCAAGCATCAAGGCCGCAGCTGCCTTCGCCTCTTCGGCAGCCCGCTGACGCTCCAATTTTTCTTTACGTTCTTCCTCCTGCACTTCGAGCCAACGGAGGGCAGCGCGACACCAACTCTTACTCACGTAAAAACAGGTGTCACGCTCGTGAACGGGAGGCTCCGGACGACTGAGCACGCGAGCGACAACGAGCATCTCCATGTTCCGGAGCATTTCGTAGGTGTACACGGGGGAGCTTAGGTCACAAGAGGATTTGTCGTCGGCACTCTCTTCGATGGTCTCGCTCTTCTTGCCCCCTTTCTTCGAGACAACAGCTACGGAATTCACCTCTCCGCCAACAATCGGACTGTCAAATCCTTTTGTAAGATCGTTGCCGTACTGCAAGTTTAAAAAACACACGAATCATGATTCATGGGGTGAAGCGCTGTACTTTCAAGTCAAAGGGCTACGTGAAGCCCGCGACAAAGAACAAAGAACTAACCACTTCATTGGCAGCGTGGTCGACAACGGCATTAATCAAATCACGTTTGTTGAAGCAAGTGCACGTCCTCTGAATAGCACTTAAATCCGTCGCCCTCAAGTAAGTAAGGATGTTCAAGTGCAATTCTCGAGGGAAGGAGGCCAAACCGGCCAATTCCGAAACAGGGCGGCCCAGCCGCGAGGGTGATGCAGGCGGCGAGACTCGCGAGGACGAAGAGTAGAGCGAAAGACTCATTGTATTCAAACGCAGTGACGAACGCGAAGCTGAAGAGTTATGTCAGTCGATAGAGAACGTGTCACTGAAAACTTCGTGTCGCGCCACGAATCCGGAGGTGTCGTGCAGACGTCGAACGGGCCGTGGTGATTCGATAGTGGTTTCGAGTAAGCGGGGACCAAAGACTGGTCAAAAGAGGAAACAACAATCACACCATCGGTTTCAGAGCGAAGAGCCTTTGTGATGTTGTGCACCACTCCGTTGATGACGGTGGTGCCGACAGTGCCGGAAACGGTGCACGACTTACAACTCGTTGGGGGGCAGATTGGATACGCTGATTTGCAAACCAACAAAACCAATTCAAATTTATGATTCGGGGGTGTCTTGTTTGAATTTTGGAGCGCGCCGAGGATGTGCGATCTTCGCCACAATGCTTGGTAGAATCTGACGGGGCTTGGGATCACCGTCAGTACGGTACCATAGAGCCGTTGGATGTAATCCGGTGTTTGATTATTCACGCTTTCAACTGAAAGATGATTGATGAGAACTAGAGGAAACAGAAATATCAATGGATGAATCCATTGACAGAATCTCTGAATCTCGGTTTTGTCAGAACACACGCGAGAGGATCAGTTTGATGATGATGTTTGCCTCCCCCCAACCTGCGGTTCCTTGACTGAATATGCCAATCTCGGCTCCTTTCGTATTCTCACGCTCGTCAAGTTGATGACTCGGTTTATTCTCTCCGTTGGCGCGTCTCCAGATTCTCTCTTGAAGTTCTTCCCGAACTTTCGTGTGTCTAAAGGAAGACCTAAGGGTATTTACAAGGTATTTAGCATTGTGGGTATTGTACCACTATACAGTAGGACGGTACAATACCTCTAATTCTACAATACGATAATACCACACACGCGCAAAGCCAAGCCAAGAACCATGCATGTTGAATATGAGATATTCTGTCAAAGTTGATGTTGAGCTCCGAGAAAGATTGCACGAAAGCTAGCGGTTCATGGAAACTCATAATTTTTGCTTTTTTTTTGGGGGTTTTGGGGGGGGGAATAAAAAAATTTTGGAAAATAAATTTTCCAATTAATCTTTGGGGGAAATATTTTTAATATTAAATTTAATCCCACACATAAATTAACCAAAAAAAAAAAATTAAATAGATCTAGCAATAGGATTAGATATTTCTAAGAACAGAAAATTGATCTCATGGATAGTTTACATTATTTTTTCTCTATCTCGTTAACAAGAGCCACCAGCAAAATAAGTATCATTCACTAGATGGCACTGACCTAAGCCGGAAGTAGGCGAAACGTAGTTCTAGATAAGGAAGTAGAAAAGAGGTATTCCAGTTGATTGGAAATTATTTTTATGAGCTATTTAATTGGGTGAGAATGAGGACTGTAAACTATCAGTCCTCATGCTTTTAACATGAAATTTTCATGGTAAATCGATTTGTGTCACAATTGACTATTTGTGAAGTTTTAACTGTGAAAACTTATTTGTAACATCAAGTGTTTCTATGGGGAAAGACTTGTTGTGATGTGAAGTACTTTCTTGGGAAGTACTTCTTGTGATGTGAAGTGTTTTTCTGTGAAAAACGATTCATGTCTTCTCGAGACAACACTTTTTGTGAAGTGAAGTGTTTATACTTCCTTTGTTGTGGAAGTTTATTGATTTGGGCTCAATAGGTCCTGTTTTTGGGTCTAAAGGCCTGGGGAGCTACCTTGGCTCATGTCACTCGCCCCACGAATGGAGCAATAAGGTGTCAATGCACACGAAAATATAAAACCTCCTGAGGGAAAAAATAACCTCCGGTAGGAAAAAAAGATGGTGTAACATGTGACAAAGCGGAAGTGTTATGTGGAGAGAGGGGATAGTACAGAGGTTATTTTATTCAAAATATGGTGTAACTCTCCTAATGTTTAATCTCTTAGATTTAGTTCCAGCGTTGAACCCTTAGGGTGCCATTCGTATGAACTGACGTGATGGTCCAAGGATCACTTTCATACCGGCTTTCTGTTTTGCGGAGGATACCGTCTTTTCGCAGCAGTACTTTGTCACCGGGCTGGTAGTCCCAGTCAATGCGGGAGGCGTTTTCCCGTCTTGTGTTTTTATCTGTTTGTTTTTGTCTATATTCCCTATTTTTGACCAGTCAGCAATGTAGGGGACGTCAAACAACATGTCCCTTCCAAAAATAGCTGCTCCTGGTGAGGTTTTTAGTACTGTGTGATAGGTAGAGCGAACGGCCCATGCGGCATTTGTGAGGAAGTCAGCAATGTCACTCTCGCTGACGGTATCGGCCATATCTAAGTCAGCTGTGCGGAGCATCGCCATGATTGTTTGATGCACCCGCTCGAGTATTGCGTTCGCTTGTGGGTTTCTGACACTGGTCGGCTTACGCTTCAGACCATATGAATCACAGAGGGTCTCGAAGTGAAGTTTAAATTCACTTCCGTTGTCGTAGATAATGTATTGACTACGTGGGTAACGGCTAAACCAGGTCCTATTTATTATATTCCCTACTGTTGCTGACGTCTTGTCAAAGTAGGGTTGTTTAGTTTGGACATGTGTGTCTTTGCTCCTTTGCCCCTTTGTACCCGTGGGAATATCAAGCTCCTGGAGCTGTGATACCGGCAACTCTACAATTTCGAACCAGCTTGTTGCGGGATCGATCATTGTGACGCACATGAAGTCAATTTGTGTCTTGTCCTTGCCCTTGAGGGTGTACGGTCCTATGAGGTCCACACATAATGCCTCCCATGGGTTGGTGATTGCAAGTTTTGTAGGCAGTTTCCGTATTTTAATTGTCTGCGCTTGTTCACCTGGCAACTGTGACACTTTTGACATGTGATTGGACTGTCGTTCTTAGACCTTTCCAATACATCGAAAGACGAAGAGTTTCTTCGAGACGCTTGGTCCCGGGGTGCTGTAGGTAGTGGTGGAACCACGCTACGGCACGTTGTTGGAGGCTTTTTGGAATAACCATTTTGCCGTCCTTACAGAGTACTTTAATATTCTCAACTAAGTGAGTTGAGTAGCCCTTGTTTAAGAGGCTTTCGTCTTCTTGTTGTGCTTCCGCTATCTCTCTGGTTGTGAGTGGATAGATGGAGTCCTCTTCGTTTCGATTAGCAAACACCTGGTTCATGGATTCCTTGGTGGTTGCTAGGGATGATTTCGGTTGTGCCGTGTTATGATAACACCAGCATTGTGCGAAAGTCATCCAGGTTGACCTGTCATTTGCAACGGGTCCATAGTCCAGTCGTGAGATGGCATCCGCAACTGTATTGTGGATTCCCTTGATGTACACGACGGTGGGGCCATACTCTTCTAAGAGTAATCTCCAGCGGTACACTCGATCAGAGGTCAGACCTAGAGCATCCTGCATTAGATTTTTGTGGTCAGTGTAGACCGTAATTTGTTGTCCCCAAAGCATGCCTTTGAACTCTTTCAATGTTTCTACTATGGCCAGTAGTTCTTGTTCGGTCACGCTATATTTTTGCTGCGCCTGACTCAGTTTTCTACTGAAGAACGCCAGCGGCCTGTTGTTTTGAGTAATTACGGCGCCCAATTGAAATTTGGAGCTATCCGTATAGATCTCAAATCCCTGCGAGTAGTCAGGGTAGGCCAAGGTAACATCGCGAGCAATTGTTGCCTTTACAGTGTCGAATGCTTGCTGATGGATGTTGTCCCAGTGCCACGGCTTTTTCTTTGTTTTATTGGCCTTCGTGACTTTGGTATGTCCACATTCCCCAACTAAATTGGTAAGTGGTGCAAGTATTTCACTGCGTCTCGCCCAAATATCCCTGTAGTACTGGACCATGCCCAGAAATCTACGGAGTTGTTTAACATTTTGTGGCGGTGTTAATGCGAGGATTGCCTGTACCTTCTTTGGTTGTGGCTTTATACCATCTCTGGATAACACATATCCTAGGTATTCTGTCTCCACGGCACAGAAAGATGACTTGCGTGCATTCACTGTCAAGCCTGCGTCTCGCAACCTGATGAAGACCCGCCTTAGTTTAGTAAGGTGGTCTTCCAGGCTACCCTTGCTGATGCATAATAAGTCATCAAGGTAAGTTCGGACGAACTCAAGGGTTGCCATTAGCTCTGACATCTTAGCTTGGAAGATGTCGGAGAACATGCAACACCCATTGGTAACCGTAGGTAAGAGTACTTACCCCACGGAAAGATAATGGTGCATATTTTGGACGCATCTGGATCCAATCTAATGGTGTAATAGCCCATATTGAGATCAAGGGCTGTGGCATATGTAAAGCCTTCTAGTTCCTGTAGAACAGTGCTAATTTTAGGAATAGGAAACGGTTTTCTCACTACCCGTTTATTTACTTCTCTAAAATCGCTGACAACCCGTACGGTGTTGTCCTTTTTGGTATGATGAATGTGGGAGATGCCCATTCAGAATCATCTTGCCATTTGAGTACCCCTAAGTCACATAGCCTCTGTACTTCCCTTTTGGTGATTTCTATGTGCTTCTTGGGTATGGGAAAAGGCCGGCCATGATATGGCTGTGCTCCTTCCTTCAACTGGAGGGAGACCGGCTTACAATCCCAGTCACCTAGTTTCCCGCTAAATAGCTCCTCAAATTCTTGTAGGAGCTCCAGTAACTTAGTTTGTTCTGGGACACTTAGGTGTGTGCAGTTGTTCTTGACAATTGCCCTGAGATCCGCTTTTTCATATTTAGCGTCTAGTATGTGTATGAGGCGTTTTGTTGCCTCGAGCGTACTTTGGGGTTCTTTGGATGTGTCTTGGTAGATGCTATTATTCATAGTCCAAGCCCGTTCTATGGTCGCTCTTGTTTTCAATTTGTTGATGTCTCTCATTGGCAGTGAGATGTCATCTACTGTGATTTCTTTTGTCCGAAAGTCTAGGACAATTCCCAACTCTTTCAAGGTATTACTACCAAGAATGAGGTCAAACCCTGGTTTGGTCATGCTATCCTCTTTGTATTCCACAACATCAGGTTGTAGAAGATACTCCTTGCTACTGGAGTATTCAAAGAATTTAACTCTGATCTTTCCCCGTCCAGTTGTCTGGAAGCTCCCATTTGACGTATGCCAAGACTTTGGCACCTGCCTAGTCAGGTAGGGAAAGGGTTTGTCTTTTCCTTTTGGTAGGAAAATAAGGTCTCCATCAGACCCAGAGTCCAGTAGGACTTTGATTTTGTTACTGGGGCGACTCCTCAGAGGTTGTTTGTATGCTCTGGAGGACTGACTTTCAGTCGCTGGTTCCATGATGGCTATAAGTGCCGTAACACCGGCGGTCCTTGGTGTGGGATGCAACCTCTTGCTTTGGTTGCTTGAGACTATGGTTTGCACTGGGAGTCTTAATACTATCCTCAGTGGCTTTTGTTTTACTACTGACATTGTTTGTGTCGTAAGATTTTTTGAAATATTTGAGGTCGTAGTCTCTAATTTGTCTCGAATTTTTAATTCAGACTTTTTGTTTTGGAACAAGATTTTTTGGCGTCTTCTCTTTGGTGACAGTCGATTTAATTTTTACTTTTATTAGTTTGGATAGCTTTACTCGGACTGGGGGTAGTGTAACTGTCAATTGCAGTATTTAGTTTACGTTTCTTACAAGTATGTAATTCCCCAGTGCTATCCGACCAGCGCCTTCAAGAACTTTCGTCGGGTCGCTGTCGCTTTCGAGTCATTTGCGCGGCGTTTCTTGCGCTTGCCAGACTTCTTGCGTAGTGCTTTCTTCAACTCCGCCCGGACTATCTGGGCAAAGTTCGCACCCTCTGGCTTCCTTTCTTTTGAATGGGGCTTACCTGCGCCCCCATTCTTCTTGATCGAGTACCGTCTTTGTTGTAACGGCGGCAGTCACGGGTGTTGTGACTTTTGTGCGGCCCCCCATGCTTCTTGCATAGCACACAGTGCTTGTCAGTCCAGCCCACCTTCTTGGGCTTCTTGGGGATGCGAGAGTCAATCGACTCCATTTTGCGCTTTTGATCAGCCCCTTTGTTTTGGTCATGCTGGAAGGCTTCGCATCGAGTTCCGCATTATTCTCGATGTTCTCTAGGACCAAGAGAAGGGCCCTAGTACTGACCGGAGTGGTATTCTCAGTCAAGTCGTATTGGGTCTGCCACTTGGCGGACACATGCGCAACAAGTGAGTTGCGAGGTCGGCATCATCCAAGGGCAATACCTTCTTGGTAGCCTGATTAGCCTTTGGGCTGTAGTACAGGCAAGGCAATGTCTCGAGGTAGCTGTTGAGCTGTTCTACTCGGACGAAAAACTGACGTATCGAGACCCTGTTGGGCTTCTTCAACGTGTTCGTGATATAGTACTTGAGGGCCTCACCCGCGTCGTGTGGGAACACCTGTAACAGGTGGAACATGGCGCACTCGTGGAACGAGTCCCAAGTCTTCGTGGGAGTCTCCGTGTGCGGTACTCCCTTGATGTCTTCCCAAGGAGCACGAGTCACTTGGGCCTTAATGATCTTTTCCCAAGGCTGACGGGCCTCGTCGGAGAGGAGGTTTCCATACAGCTCGAAGGGCTTCGCTCCTGCCGTTGTGACGGCGAAGCCAGGCTTCTAGAGCCTTTAGGGCCTTGTCGTAATAGGCCTTAGCTTCAGTTAGGGCAGGCGATATAGCCTCGGCGGTCGTACCGGCGCATCTTGTTTATTGCCCTTCTTCTTTTTTCAGCATTGCGTACTGTCACGTACTCCTGCTTGGCTAGTTCAGCCTCGATCTTGGCTGTTTCAACAGCCTTCTCGGCTGCCGCGAAGTCCGTGTCAAGCCCCAATTGCTTGCACGCGTGAATCGCGGAGCGTACATGCAGTAGAAACTGCTCGGGAGTCCCGGACGCCCATACTGCCACCTTTAACTCATTCCCGTGTTGGGAAGAGTCAACTTGAAGTAGGTGGTCTTTTGGTCTTCTCGAGGGCATCCTGCACAGGATCCTGCTCGGGAATGTAGCGTACGGGGGAATTCTTTCCTCCGATGCCACGTTCGCACTCTACCCACTTGAGCCCTTCGGGAAATGCTTTCACGGAGGACATGGCTCGTAGCTTTTCTCCTAGACTAGTCCCTAAAAAAAGTTTCTTGTAAGAACTCCTTGGAGGCCTGAGGAAGAAGTCGTTCAGACGGTGGTGCGCGATGAACGTAGTACTCTGCGTGATGAAAATTTGTTTTTCTCGACCGCCTGTGGGTCGTCGGGAGAGCCTTCAGTAGTGTGGTAGTGCGATGAACTTACCGAGTTCGGCTATCGTACGATAGTGACCTAAGCCGGAAGTAGGTAAACGTAGTTCTAGATAAGGAAGTAGAAAAGAGGTATTCCAGTTGATTGGAAATTATTTTTATGAGCTATTTAATTGGGTGAGAATGAGGACTGTAAACTATCAGTCCTCATGCTTTTAACATGAAATTTTCATGGTAAATCGATTTGTGTCACAATTGACTATTTGTGAAGTTTTAACTGTGAAAACTTATTTGTAACATCAAGTGTTTCTATGGGGAAAGACTTGTTGTGATGTGAAGTACTTTCTTGGGAAGTACTTCTTGTGATGTGAAGTGTTTTTCTGTGAAAAGCGATTCATGTCTTCTCGAGACAACACTTTTGTGAAGTGAAGTGTTTATACTTCCTTTGTTGTGGAAGTTTATTGATTTGGGCTCAATAGGTCCTGTTTTTGGGTCTAAAGGCCTGGGGAGCTACCTTGGCTCATGTCAGGCACTGCTTACTCATACATGGACTTCAAGGATTCTGGGTCTGTATGCAATATCTTTCTTATCAAAGCATTATGATTTCCTAGAAGATGTGTCTGGTTTTATGTGGAGCCTTTGAGGTGCGTAACCAATAATGCAACCAGGAATAGGTTGTAAATTACGTAATTGGCTACTGTTCCCAAAACCCAGTACCAGTAACACTCGGTAACCAGATTTGGACAATAATCCATTTTTCTTCGGTAATATTACTGAGGAGGAGTCAATTATGTGATGTTGCTGTGTGTTGTATTATTGTTGGAGTATACATTTTCATTGTTTCTGATGTGCAGTAACATTACTCATGATTTCCGTTGCCATAACATTCCTGTGGTTGTTACTATTCAATTTCCTATCACTATCTTACACTCTATGTCAAAAAATGATGACAGCTATGCAGTAATATTAGATTACCGTATTGCTGTTTGTAAGTGAGATAGGGTATATTGACTAGACATTGATTTGACAATTGACAAAAATCAGTAATCTAAAGATATAGTCATGGTAATCCCCTAAAGTTATCACTTCAGCTAGATTGTCAATGCAACAACCCACAAGAACCACAATGTGTGGGAAAGGAGCTATTAACCATTCGTATACGAATTCTTTTTCTGTGTCTGCTGCTTCTGTTGCTTCTTCTTTGTGATCATTGTCTTCTTCTTCTTCTTCTTCTTCTTCTTCTTCTTCTTCTTCTTCTTCTTCTTCTTCTTCTTCTTCTTCTTCTTCTTCTTCTTCTTCTTCTTCTTCTTCTTTTTTGCTTGCTCTCCATGTAACCTCTTTTTCATAGCTGATTGTCCATTCTTTACCGTCTTCACTTCTGTTGAATCATTAATTACTCCATCATTCCTATAAACTTTCAACCCATACTCCCTGCTTCCTCCAGATGCTGATTATAGTAAGTCACAGCCCTTGTACAACTCTTCAAGACTCCAGTATTTCTGCAGCTGCCTGTTATGTGGTTCATTGATATCCTATCCTGGTAAACAAAGAAAAGTTAATGCTTGTAGACAAGTCCCTTCATCATCTTCTCTCATGCATCTTCATTCAATTTCCAAAGTACAAAACAATTGTCGCCTAGTGTGGAACAAACCGCGCATTTTTGAAATCATTCAGTGGGCTACCAATGTGATGAAACATCAGGCCATCACATTTTTCTGTTTCCTACCAATGCCACAGTGCAAACTGATCTTCTCTTGTGCTCTTGGCTTGAATAAACCCTCAGCCCTCATATCAACCACTAAATAAATGAGTAGGAAGCCTCTTTCCCTCTTCTCAATACCTTTACCATGAAAAGGTGCAAAATTCTTATTCTTGTGCAAGTAACCCATCTTTTGTGCTGTTGCTGCTTTCCAACAAAGAACTGACTTGTCGTGCCTACATGCCACCATGATAACCTCCTGCTTTTATGGCTTCCCCCATTTACCTCTCTGTCCTTCCTTTTAAGTTGGTGACCTTCCAGTGCCATTCTGCCTCCCATATTCCCAACAAGTGTAAGTTATACAGCCCAGCACCCCTAGCAACTTGTGACTGCTGAAGAGCAGTACTCCTGGCTTTGATTGATACATGTCTTGACTTCTCCCCTGATTTTTTTCCATGAACTGTTATGCTCCTTGAAAAACTAGTTGATCGTTCTTCCGCATGCCCTCTTTCTTCATTGTTACAGAATTGTTAGGAACAAAATGGGAGCAACTGTTCAGCAGCCAGACTGTCCTCTAAATCCCTACTTTATGGTTTTCAAGCAAAAGCCAAAAGTGAGGCGAGGACTTGACAAATTAGAAACATGAATGCTTGTCAAAAATGGGAGCAACTGTTCAAAAGCCAGACTGCCCTCTAAATCCCTACTTTATGGTTTTCAAGCAAAAGCCATAAATGGGATGAGGACTCAACAAATCAGCAACATGAATGCTTGTCTTGAGCTCAGTTGTCTACAATTCTCCCAGAGCCTTTGGAATATGTCAGAGTCCAAGCCTGCATCTGCATCACATGCCGTTTTCAACTTCAATTTGTAAGGTGTCAAAGTAGGTTGTAACTTTGTTGCTTGTATTGAGACCTCTCTTGACTAATTACAAATTCTGCTATTGCCATTCTGTTCACAGATTGTACTCATCCAGGACCAACCTGCAATTAGCGATGTAATGACCTCCCAGCCCACAGATCCATGTGTACTAGTCAGGACTTTTCTAATCGTCTCCTTTATGTTTAGAAGCCTTGACTTTGTTTACTCTGACCCATCTATGCATTGCTAGAGTTGAGTGGGGGTAGTGAGTAAAACTTTGTATCACTCGTCTGTGAGTACCAGTGCTGGGTAGTTGGAGTGTCTTCTATCCCTCCATGACCAATGTTTGAGTTGCCGTTGTGATGTTCATGAGAAGTGTCTGTACCTCTTGCAATCTCTTGCTGATTTTGATCAGTGTGTTGCAATTGTTCTCTTTGCTCTGTTTCATGTCCAATGAAATGTTGTTGTGTTCAATTACAACCGGAGTCTGATTGGTGGAAGGACTTTGGGTTCAACATTGTTTTTGAAAGATTAGTCATTGTTGATGGACCGATGGAAACAAGTTCATTTGTTGCATAGGCTGAGTTATTGGTGACTGTAATCATTTGAAGGGTGCTTGGTTGGCCGCTCCAAACGGAAAACTACCATAATTTGCCTGTACACTTGCAAAATTTCTGAGTGTATGGGTGGCTTACTGTAGGTTTCAATAGTGCATGGGTGACTTATGGGATTTTTAATGAATGGCCTAAGTCACAACTTCATTTATCGTGCTTCATTTTACACATAAAAAATCTTTTAGTGTATGAGTGGCATGCTGGTAGTTCATGATCAACACTTCCTGAATCAAGAGTTACCTCCAAGAAGATCACCTGTTGGGTCTTGTTTTACTGGTGATCTAGGGTTGGTTTTCAGAATTTTATTTGTGGCAGCTTATTGGTCCTATTTTTATTGACAAACCCAAATGTTTGACATTGACAATCCACTTTTTACACTAATCATAATTTGGAATTAAATAAAAGTTCAAGAATTCTTGCCCCAAAAGCACACCACTCATGGCTAGGCCTATTTTTATTCTTAATGTCATGATTACAACATTGTGTATTCAAAAATTGATAGATGTGTATAAGCACTATCAGAAGTGACTGCACCCAAAAATATAAACACAAGAATAATATCACACATCACAAAATATTATATCTACAGTACGGTATGGTACAATACCACACCTTCAACACACCTGCTTGCACCAGCGGCAGCTCTCAGGGGTTTACTCCCAACTTGTGTCCCCTTGACTCCATTTTTTCCATTAAATTGTTACCCTGCCATCCCTTCAAGGAAACCACCAAAAACCAGCTCACAGACCGAGTTTGGCCTCCCACATGGCATTGCCGTCCAGCCCACATTGTTAGGCAGCAGTAGGGTGCAGTTTAAAGGTGAGTTTTTATTAACTTGATGTTTTTTACCAATGTTTTGAGCTTCAATTGAATACCTGTGGTTGTATCTCAGGAACAGCAAAAACTAAGCCCATGGACTGAGTTTGGCCTTCTGCCTAGCACAGCTGCATTGCCATGTAGCCAACAATGTTATGCAGAGTTTATGTACTTGACCTCTTTCCAATTTTTTGTGCTAAAATCACAAATATTTTTTAATAAACATCTGTGATTGTATCATGATAACAGCTGAAACTCAGCCCATGGACTGAGTTTGGCCTCCTGTATTGTATGGCAATGCCTCCTAGCCCACAACATTAGGCAACAGTGGGTAACATTTTAAGGAGATTTTTATTACTTTACCTGTTTACCATTATTTTGTGCTCACATTGCCAATATTTTTTCAATGAAACACCTGCAGTTGTATCACGTGAACGACCAAAACTCATCCCACAGACTGTGTTTGGCCTTCAGTATGGCCCACCACCTAGCCCACAAGGTTAGGCATCGGTGAGGTACATTTAAGGTGATTTTTATTTACTTGGCCTTTTTACCCAATGTTTTGTACTAACATTGCAAATATTGTGAGTTTTAATTTTATTCAATGAAATACCTGCAATTGTATCACAGAAACAGCCAAAACTCAGCCTATGGACTAAGTTTGCCCTCTCACCTAGCATGGCTGCATAGCCAACAAGAACAGGCACTGGCAGGGTACATTTTAAAAGTGAGCCTTTATTTGCTTGACCTTTTTTACCAATGTGTTTTGTGAACGTTTCAAATAATTTTTCAATGAAATACCTGCACCTGAGAATGGCCAAAACTTAGCCCGTAAAATGAGTTTGGCCTCCCACCTAGAATAGCTGAATATCCAACAATGAATGGCAGTGGAGGTTATTTTATGGAGGTGAGTTTTTATCAACCAACCATTCTTAACAATGGTTTTCACTGTATCATACAATGGTGGCAATATTGAGCATATTCATGGTGTCATGTATAATGATTGTGCCATAATTTATCTCTCTGCTGCATTCCTTTGAAATGATTGTGAGCTCAAGAGTGAACATCTGTTTGGTTGAAAGGTAAGACAACATTGCAAGTGTGAGTTTGAACATTTAGTCTGTTGTAAATGCACTTGCTTCCATACTGAAAGTGTAAGAGGTACCACTGAGATTGGAAGGTTCAGCACTTTGTTAATTCCCAGGAGACAAATCAATTATCGGTTCAACATCGGTCTAGTAGCGTCTTGCATGCACACAGGCTTTCTGTCTTGGAAGGTTTAGATGTGATGTGCTTTAGCTCTCCTTGTGAGGCAATTCTGTTTTCAACTGTTTCTTTGTCAGGTATGCTTTCTTTGAGTCTGACAATGGGGAGTGCAATCCTTGGGCTGGAATTCTCCATCTATGCTTTTCACTTCACCCTTACCACGTTTGCTTCAAGTAGATGGCATACTGGAAGCAACAGGAATATCATTGGAAGTGCTCTAACAAATTTCTTGCACCAACTTTCCAGACAATCCTTCCATTGGTGGGCGTGCTGTTATGTTTTCTGCATTTGTTGGCTTCTTGCTTTTCCCTCTCCCCACTTGAAAGTTGGTTGTTTCTGTTTGATTTTGCAACCTATTTCCTTGACTCTGATTGCATCTGGCTTTGATTTCAGTGGCAAGAATAAAAGAGATTCTCGCCCACAATGCAATGATATCATCATTGTCACAAACGCTGTTGCAGGCCTTGTCCAGGTATTCAATCAAGTGGCTGTCTTCAGGTTTTGAGGGATGACCTTCCTGCAATTCGAAATTTTTTAGCATCTTGGCAAGAAGCCTAAGGTTGTTGTCGATTCAGAAGAGTTGCTTAGCAACTTTCTGGTAGTCAAGGCCCCTAGTGCTGCATTTCTTTAGTCTCCCTTGCTTCCTTTTGGATCTCGGTCACATTATTTATGAGACATGTTTAGTTGACTTTTTGTATAAGTTTAATGAATTTGTTTTGTTGAGTGGCAGCATTGCCTGGTGCATGGCCTGTCGCTCTTCGGGAGAATTCTTGCCAGTATTCTGCACAATGTCCTTTGAGAATATACCTCCAATGTTGACATGAGTATTTCCACTTTCCTTTGGAGAAAAGTTTGTAGCAATCTCTGAGTCTTACGATTCGTTTCTTGAGATTTACAAGCAATTCCTTTGGATTCTCTTGTTATAGGTGTAATTCGGTCCCTTCATTTGGTCCCCCTCACTGTCCATGATCATTTTGCATCACACATTCCATCTTGGAGATTGAATTTTTCATTATTCTTGCCACAATTGTCGTGGCTCTTGGTCTTGTTGTTCTTTGTCATTGCTCCAAGGTATTGATTAACAGTCCAGAGACTGTGGTTAACTTGATCAAGACATCCGATTCTCTTTGGGACTAGGATTCTTCTATGTCATTGGAATGATGAACTTTGATAAAACTCAATGAACGACTGATTACTTATACTGACTACAAAGCATTCTGACTTTGACACAATTGTCTCTTATTTCTTTCATCCACTCATTTCCATCTTTGTATCAGATTAGGAGGATTTTTGCCAACAACAACAATATTCTCAAGCAAAAGTAGTATTGGTTTGATCATAATTCTAGGAATGCTGCTGAGTGGGTGAACTAAGGTAGCAGAGAACTGAGGGGCTTTGCAATGGCAAAGAATATTTGATACTGGCTGCCCTGACAATGTTCTAAATGTAGAATAAAATAGGCACCACAAATATCAGTGCTAAAACCATCTGCAATTAAACTTGATGATGGGGTAGAGCAAAGAAGATGGAGCAATGATAGAACATTGTTGACAGCTTCACTGCTGGTGCTGTTGTGACAACCCAGACCGATTGGATGAAGTAGAAAAATTATTGGTCGAACAAGATTTTGTCAGAAATAACAATGTGACTTTTAAATAGTGAATGGATTTTGACTCAGTGCACGTTGACATATCATAGAAATGGTGCCTAAGAAATTCACTACTTTAGTCCTTGCCTACTGATCAGCTGACCTACATATTCAGAAGTGTTGTTACAAGAGTTTCACCTAGGTCATCAGGGTCCCAAAGATCTCTTCACTGAGGGATGTCACGGTAATCAAAATGTTGTCACCAAGGTTAGTTAGCAGCATCCTGGAAAATGACAGCCTCGGGGTTACTTGGAGTTACTTGTGGGTTTTCAGGGATAAGGGTAATTTTGAAATTAGTCACTTTCTCCAACTCAGGCTAGCTTGGGTTTGCTTTGGCATGACTCAAGTGCACTCAGGTTGTACACCTCTGCACCCTAATGTACTCGGCTACTTCACTTGGCTCTTGGCGGCACTTGGCTTCACACCTGACTTCACCAAAATGTCAGCATCTATTTCTTTTGGTTGTGTTTGGCTTTCAACTTTAGGCCAATTTTCTTGAAATCAAATAGAGAGCAAATTAGAAATCTCTTCTCTTAACTTGGTATGGATACTTTCTGTGCCTAGTGCCAGAAAAATATGCTAGACTACGCAATCATTTCTCACTCGGGTTTGCTTTTTTACTGGGGTGTGCGCACCCAAGTAGTAAGGCCAGTCACCACCAAGTAGGCTTATTGAATGGGGGTTAGTTTTTTAGCCCTTTTTGATACAGGGTGAATTGTTTTTAGCCCGTGGTGACTCCCGCCTGCAACCATGCTAATTACCTTGCACTTAACTGTTGACAGCCCCCCTTTTTGTATCTCACAAATCAGCTCTGTATCGAGTAAAAAATCTAGCAACACTCTATTCATTTCATGTGACATCTCTTCCAATTTGCCACCAGGTTTCTCCCTCTTTGCTGAGAAAATGTCCGGCAAGTCCCTCGATTTCTCATATTTCTTGGTTGTGTTTGCAACATTCTTTCAGGTTGTTGCCACAGCAGCTATCGCACTGAATGTCAACAACTCCGACAAGCCGGAACTTCCAAGAGATAATCTGGAGGGATGGTTCTTCACGTGATTCTGGAGAACAATATTAAATCTCTCTCTAGAAAGAGGGCAAAGAGCAATGTCACCACCATTGATGATACTCTGAATAAGCAAAGTGACCTAAGCCAGAAATTGTTGCAAAGTAGTCGTAGATAAAGAAGCAGAAAAAGGTGTGTTCCAGGTGATGGTGATTGGAAATTATTTTTATGAGCAATTTACTTGGGTGAGAATGAGGACTGTACACTAGCAGTCCTTATGCTTTTAACATGAAATTTTCATGGTAAATCGATTTGTGTCACAATTGACTATTTGTGAAGTTTTAACTGTGGAAACTTATCTGTATCATCAAGTGTTTTTACGGGGGAAGACTTGTTGTGATGTGAATTACTTTCTTGGGAAGTACTTCTTGTGATGTGAAGTGTTTTTCTGTGAAAAATGATTCATGTCTTCTTTAGACAACACTTTTTGTGAAATGTAGTGTTTATACTTCTTTTGTTGTGAATGTCTATTGATTTGGGCTCATTACTTGTTTTGGGGTCTAAAGGCCTGGGGAGCTACCTTGGCTCATGTCTTTTGCCCCCATGAATGGAGCAATAAGGTGTCAATGAACACAAAAATACAAAACCTCCTGAGGACTGAGGAAAAATAGTAGCCTCTGGGGGAAAAAGATGGTGTAGCATGTGAGGAAGCGTAAGTGTTATGTGGAGAGAGGGGATATTGTACAGGGTTATTTTAATCAAAATATGGTGTAACTCTCCTGATGTTCATTCTCTCAGATTAAGTTCCGTGTTGAACCCTTATGGTGCCATTTGCATGAACTGATGTGTTGGTCCAAGGATCACTTTCATACCGGCTTTCTGTTTTGCTGAGGATACCGTCTTTTTGCAGCAGTACTTTGTCATCGGGCTGGTAGTCCCAGTCTATTCGTGAGGCATTTTCCCGTCTTGTGTTCTTATCTGTTTGCTTTTGTCTGTATTCCCCTATTTTTGACCAGTCCGCAATCTAGGGGATTGCAAAAACATGTCCCAAAGATAGCTTCTCCTGGTGAAGTTTTTAGTACTGTGTGATAGGTATAGCGAACGGCATGCAGCGTTTCTGAGAAAGTCAGCAATGTCACTCTCGCTGACTGTATCGGCCATATCTAAGTCAGCTGTGCGAACATCGCCATAATTGTTTGATGCACCTGCTCGAATATTGCATTCGATTGGGTGTTTCTGACACTGGTCGGCTTACGCTTCAGACCATATGAATCACAGAGGGTCTCAAAGTGAAGTTTAAATTCACTTCTGTTGTTGTAGGTAATGTATTGACTACGTGGGTAACGGCTAAACCAGGTCCTATTAATTATATTACCTACTGTTGCTGACGTCTTGTCAAAGTAGGGTTGTTTGGTTTGGACATGTGTGTATTTGCTCCTTTGTCCCTTCATACCCGTGGGAATATCAAGCTCCTGGAGCTGTGATATGGGCATCTCTACAATTTCAAACCGGCTCGTTGGGGGATTGATCATGTTGATGCACATGAAGTCAATTTGTGTCTTGTCCTTGCCCTTGAGGGGTATGCGGTCCTATGAGGTCCACATAATGCCTCCCATGGGTGATTGCAAGTTTTGTTGGCAGTTTTCCGTATTTTAATTCCCTGCACTTGTTCATCTGGCAACTGTGACACTTTTGACATGTGATTGGACTGTCGTTTGTAGACCTTTCCTATACATCGAAGGCGAAGAGTTTCTTTGAGACGCTTGGTACCGGGGTGCTGTAGGCAGTGGTGGAACCAAGCTACCACAAGATGTTGGAGGCTTTTTGGAATAACCATTTTGCCGTCCTTACAGAGTACTTTAATATTCTCAACTAACTGAGTTGAGTAGCCTTTGTTGAGGCTTTCATCTTCTTGTTGTGCCTCCGTTATCTCTCTGGTAGTGAGTGGATATATGGAGTCCTCTTTGTTTAGATTCGCAAACATCTGGTTCATGGATTCCTCGGTGGTTGCAAGGGATGACTTCCGTTGTGCCGTGTTGTGATAACATCAACATTGTGCAAAAGTCATCCAGGTTGACCTGTCATTTGCAACGGGTCCATAGTCCAGCTGTGAGATGGCATCCGCAACTGTATTGTGGATGCCCTTGATGTACACAATGGTGGGACCATACTCTTCTAAGAGTAATCTCCAGCGGTACACTCAATCAGAGGTCAGACCTAGAGCATCCTGCATTAGATTTTTGTGGTCAGTGTAGACCATAATTTGTTGTCCCCAAAGCATGCCTTTGAACTCTTTCAGTGTTTCTACTATGGCCAGTAGTTCTTGTTTGGTCACACTATATTTTTGCTGCGCCTGACTCAGTTTTCTACTGAAGAACGCCTGAGGCCTGTTGTTTTGAGTAATTACCGCGCCCAATTAAAATTTGGAGCTGTCAGTGTAGATCTCAAATCCCTGTGAGTAGTCAGGGTAGGCCAAGGTAACATCGCGGCGATTGTTGCCTTTACAGTGTCGAATGCTTGCAGGTGGATGTTGTCCCAATGCCATGGCTTTTTCTTGGTTTTATTAGCCTTTGTGACTTTGGTTTGTCTGCACTCCCCAACTAAGTTGGTCAGTGGTGCAAGTACTTCACTGCATCTTGCCCAAATATCCCTGTAGTACTGGACCATGCCCAGAAACGGAGTTGTTTAACATTTTGTGGTGGTGTTAATGCAAGAATTGCCTGTACCTTCTTTGGTTGTGGCTTTATACCATCTCTGGATAACACATATCCTAGGTATTCTGTCTCCAGCACAGAAAGATGACTTGGGTGCATTCACTGTCAAGCCTGCCTCTCACAACCTGATGAAAACCCGACTTAAATTACTAAGGTGGTCTTCCAGGCTACCTTTGCTGATGCATAATAAGTCATCAAGGTAAGTTCAGATGAACTCAAGGGTTGCCATTAGCTCAGACATCTTAGCTTGGAAGATGTCGGAGAACATGCAACACCATTGGTAACCGTGGGTAAGAGTACTTACCACGGGAAGATAATGGTGCATATTTTGGGCGATCTGGATCCAATCTAATGGTGTAATAGCCCATGTTTAAATCCAGGGCTGTGGCATATGTAAAGCCTTCTAGTGATTGTAGAACAGTGCTAATTTTAGGAATAGGAAACGGTTTTCTCACTACACATTAATTTACTTCTCTAAAATTGCTGACAACCAATACGGTGTTGTCTTTCTTAGGTATAGTGAAGGTTGGCAACACCCATTCAGAATCGTCTCGCCATTTGACTACCCTAAGTCACATAGCCGTTGTACCTCCCTCTTGGTGGTTTCTACATGCTTCTTGGGTATTGGAAGCGGCCAGCCATGGTATGGCTGTGCTCCTTTTCAACTGGAGGGAGACCGACACAATCCCAGTCACCTAGCTTCCGCTAAATAGCTCCTCGAATTCTTGTAGGAGCTCCAGTAACTTAGTTTGTTCTGGGTCACTTAGGTGCGTGCAGTTGTCCTTGACAATTGCCATGAGATCCATTTTTTCATATTTAGCGTCTAGTATGTGTATGAGGCGTTTTGTTGCCTCAAGAGTACTTTGGGGTTCTTTGGACGTGTCTTGGTAGATGCTATTATTCATAGTCCAAGCCCGTTCAACTGTCGCTCTTGTTTTTAGTTTATTGAAGTCTCTCATTGGCAGTGAGATGTCATCTACTGTGATTTCCGTTGTCCGAAAGTCTAGTACAATTCCTAACTCTTTCAAGGTCTTACTACCAAGAATGAGGTCGAATCCTGGTTTGGTCATGCTATCCTCTACGTATTCCACAACATCCGGCTGTAGAAAGTACTCCTTGCTACTGGAGTACTCAAAGAATTTAACTCTGATCTTCCCCCGTCCAGTTGTCTGGAAGCTCCCATTTGACGTATGCCAAGACTTTGGCACCTGCCTAGTCAGGTAGGAAAGGGTTTGTCTTATCCTTTTGGTAGGAAAATAAGGTCTTCATCAGACCCAGAGTCCAGTAAGACTTTGATTTTGTTACTGGGGTGACTCGAGGTTGTTTGTATACTCTGGAGGATTGACTTTCAGTCGCTGGTTCCATTATGGCTATTAGTGCCGTAACACCGGCGGTCCTTGGTGTGGGATGCAACCACTTGTTTTGGTTGTTTGAGACTATAGTTTGCACTGGGGATCTTACTACTGTCCTCAGTGTCCTTTGTTTTATTACCGACATTGTTGTTGTCATAAGATTTTTTTGAAATGTTTGAGGTTGTAGTCTCTAATTTGTCTCGAATTTTTAATTCAGAATTTTTGTTTTGGAACAAAAAATTTGGCGTCTTCTCTGTGGTGACATTCAATTTAATTTTTACGTTTATTAGGTTGGATAGCTTTACTTGGACTGGGGGTAGTATAACTGTCAAATGCAGTATTTAGTTTACGTTTCTTGCATTTAATTCCCCAGTGCTATCCACCCGTGCCTTCAAGAACTGTCATCAGAGTGCTGTCGCTTTCGAGTCATTGGCCGCGGCGTTTCTTCGCTTGCTAGACTTCTTGCATAGTGCTTTCTTCAACTCCGCCTGGACTATCTGGGAGAAGTTCGCACCCTCTGTCTTTCTTTTGAACGGGGCTTACCTGCACCCCATTCTTCTTGATCGGAGTACCGTCTTTGTTCTAACACTGCAGTCACAGGTGTTGTGACTTTTGTGTGGCCCCATGCTTCTTGCACCACACAGTGCTTGTCAGTCCAGCTCGCCTTCTTGGGCTTCTTGGGGATGCAGGAGTCCATTGACTCCATTTTGGGCTTTTGATCAGCCCCCTTTACTTTGGTCATGCTAGAAGGCTTCGCATTGAGTTCCGCAATATTCTCGATGTTCTCTAGGACCGAGAGAACCCTAGTACTGACTGGAGTGGTATTCTCAGTCAAGTTGTATTGGGTCTGCCACTTGGCGAACACATGCACAATAAGTGAGTCGTGAGGTCGGCATCATCCAGGGCAATACTTTCTTAGTAGCCTGATTTGCCTTCTGGCTGTAATACAGGCAGGGCAATGTCTCGAGGTAGCTATTGAGCTGTTCCACTCGGAAGAAAAACTGACGCATCGAGACCCTGTTGGGCTTCTTCAACGTGTTAGTGATGTAGTACTTGAGGGCCTCACCCGTCATGGCGGAACACCTGTATCAGGTGGAACATGACACACTTGTGAAACGAGTCCCAAGTCTTTGTGGGAGTCTCCGTGTGTGGGACTCCATGTATTCCCAAGAGCGCAAGTCACTTGGGCCTTAATGATCTTATCCCAAGGCTGCGGGCCTTGTCGGAGAGGAGGTTTCCATACAGCTCAAGGGCTTCACTCCTGCTGTTGTGATGGCCAGCTTCTGGCTTCTAGAGCCTTTATTGTTGTATATGGCTTTTGCTTCAGCTAGGGCAGGCAATACAGTCTCGGTGGTAGTACCGGGCATCTCCTTTATTGCCCTTCTTCTTTTTCTCAGAGTTGCGTAATTGCCGCACTCCCCGCAAATCTCAGCATCAAGTTTAGCTGTCTCAAGCCCTCTCTGCCTCGGAAGTTCGTGTCAAGCCCCATTTGCTTGCACTCATGAATTGTGGAGCGTACATGCAGTAAGAACTGCCGGGAGTCCCAGATGCCCATACTGCCACCTTTAACTTATTCCCCATGTTGGGAAGAGTCAACTTGAAGTAGGTGGTATTTTTGCTCTTCTTGAGGGCATCTGCACAGGATCCTGCCCGGGAATGTAGCGTATGGGTGAATTCTTTCCTCCGACACCACGTTCACATTCTACCCACTTGAGTCCTTCAGGAAATGCCTTCCACGGAGGACATGGCCCCTAGTTTCTCTCTAGACTAGTCCCTAAAAGTTTTTGTAGGAGCTCCTTGGGGGCTGAGGAAGAAATCGTTTACGATGGTGAGTGATGAATGTAGTACTCTGCGTGGTAAAAATTTGCTTTTGACCGCCTGTGGGTCGTCAGGAGAGCTTTCTTGTGTGGTAGTCCAATGAACTTACCAAGTTTGGCTATCATCGATAGTGACCTAAGCCAGAAATAGTTGAAAAGTAGTCGTAGATAAAGAAGAAAAGGTGTGTTCCAGGTGATGGTGATTGGAAATTATTTTTATGAGCTATATAATTGGTGAGAATGAGGACTGTAAACTATCAGTCCTCATTCTTTTAACATGAAATTTTCATGGTAAATCGATTTGTGTCACAATTGACTATCTATGAAGTTTTAACTGCGGAAACTTATCTGTAACATCAAGTGTTTTTACTGGGGAAGACTTGTTGTGATGTAAATTACTTTCTTCGGAAGTACTTCTTGTGATGTGAAGTGTTTTCTGTGAAAAACGATTCATGTCTTCTTGAGACAACACTTTTGTGAAGTGTAGTGTTTCTACTTCCTTTGTTGTGAATGTCTATTGATTTGGGCTCATTAGGTCCTGTTTTGGGGTCTAAAGGCCTGGGGAGCTACCTTGGCTCATGTCAAGCATATTGAATACAATCACAAGTGGACTTTTAGGTGTGTTCATGATGATTGGATGGGCCCCACCCTTGTTTCCCATATAAATTGTTTGAGCACACATTTTGAATCATAGGCAATCATTTGGCCAAGAGACATTCCTGTTGGTGACAGACAGTCTGCCATGCAGGGAAGCCAACTATCTGCCTCTATGTCAAGTTCCTGACCACACAAAGATGATGTACTTTGGAGTTTTGGGCAATGCATTTGTTGATTATTTACAGATGGGTGAAACAACCACAAGAAGATGTGTCTCCTTTCTCACAAAAGGTCTAGTTCATTGTCACCCTTGAGCTAACATCTATTTGCAAAGACCTTCAAGAAGCGGTGCTAGGAAGTTGTAGCTTTGCACAAAAGAGAGCACAAAATTATGGGGATCATGGGTTCCTTGGATGTAATGAAGGTCCATTGGAAGAATGCCCAACAGCATGGAAGAGACAATTTCAGGGCAAAAAAATCCAAGTACTGGTTTGGAGGCCATTGTGGACAATAACCTATGGTTGTGGCATGCTGTTTTTGTTGTCCCTGTGACTCTCAATGACATCAACATCTGGGAATGATCATCTTTGTATGAGTAAATGATTAATGGACTGCATGATGACTTGGACTTTGATTTTGTTGTTGATGGTGTAGTATTCAAGAATGTTGATTGAATTCACCCCCAACTGACATGTTTTCCCTCATCAGAGTCTGATCCTCACACAAAACTGGCCTTTAGCTTTACACAAGATCAAGAAAGTCACATTGAATGAGGATTTGGTGTGTTGAAGTTAAAATTTTTATCATTGATGCACCCTATCAATCTACATCATAAAGACGGCATTTACTATTTAGTCCTGGCAGCAATTTTGATGCGTAACATGATGGTAGAGGTTAGGGTTGAAAACGACAATGTAGACATTGCTCACATGTATGATACATTATGAGCAATGGACACTGAGAGTTCTGGTGGCACCATTGGAATTGTTAATGTAAGCACACGATGATCATTTTGAGTGCAATTTTATGTATGAGATGGTCATGAAAAGGTGGGCATCTCTGTATGACCATGGCAGTGCACCTAAATTGAAGATGGCAATGATGAGACACTGGTATTGACAGAAGCATGGTAATCAAGCATTGGAGTCAGTAGGAGACTTCTGTGAGGGTTTTAACCCTCTTATCATTTGATAGTTTCAATTTAATGGTTGTGTAATCAATTTGTTAGTTTTAGTTTTCCTTTATAACATAAAGACAATATAACAATCACTTTTCCATAGGTTCATTTACTTTCAGACTACTAAATAAATTGTGTTACCACCACACGCCTTTGAGATTTGATCCTTAGTTGGGTAATATTACCACCCGTGGGGCCCCCATTCTTTAGTTGGACCTGGGTCCTCATCTATCACAATGTGATTGACACCTTACTTGCCATTTCATCAAGTAAATTCCAAAGAGGTGGGTCACATTGTTGGTCCTCTCAGACAAGAATTGTTCAAATATCTTTTGATTCATAAAGTCATGTTTGTCCCTTTTATGCAGCCATGCAAATTCAGCATCATTTCAAATGGCAGCAAGATCAGCTGCCTCCACATGTTGTCTTCCAACAACTAGGTGCACCCATTGAGACTGATATGTGAATTCAACAATGTTTGTTGCATTGTCATCCTGTCTAGCCACGTTGTTTGTTGCATTATCATCCATGGAAATCTCTCCATTGCTTTCAATGGCATTGATGCCAGTCACCGAATCTTGATCTGCAATGACCTTCTTGTACTCTCTCCTTATTGCAAGCAACTCCATTTTGCGAATCTTCTCTTCCATCCTCCAATTGGTATTCTCAAGAGTTATGGTTTCATTAATTTTTAAGTTTTCATGTCTTACCTCTTCGGGTGAATGCACTATGACTTGATGGTTGGCCATGGTTGCCTGCTGTTGAGCGATGATCCTCATTTTCTGGTTGGATTCCAACAAGGTCTTCTCAAGTATCCCCATGATTGGGTCACAGACACAAGGAAGATGCTTCTAAACAACACTAGCCTGCTTTGATGAAGTTGACAGCATCGGCTTGCTTGGTGGTTTCTTGTCCAGCATGGTGACTTTTCTTGGTGGGGTGGATGACGAAGCTCTGACCATTGCTTGAGTCTTCATTGTTGATGCTTGACTTGTAGCCTTCTCATTCTGCTTGTATGGAGTTCGGATTTTTTGAAGGACGCTTCATGGATGGGTTTGTTGTGATTTCAATTTCAAATTTTGGGTGAGTGCCCATGAAGAAATAGGTCTTCATACACCTGGAGAAGTATCAAGGGAGATCTCTCTTGAATGTGTGGGATTGATCAGCATAAATCCCATTTGTCCTAGAGTAGTATCGATCCATGATCTGGTCATCCTTAACTTCATCAGACTGCGGTGGATTTATCGTTATGATGCCACAGAACACCTGGACAGCAGGCTTGAGTTGCAGCTGCTAACAGTTGCAAAGAGACTCAGTGTTTCTGTGAATGTCAATTGCAAAGTATTCGACATTGTCCATGTTGATACTATTTGATTTCCCAACAAGCTCAACATAGACATAGTACAGGGCGATGTCATCCCAGAACTGTCAGCGTTTTTATCTGTCCTGTGATTTGCATTACAGCTGACCTTCATGTAGGCTTTTGAGAGCAGGAGGAGCTCATTTGGTGTGAAAGTCATGAAGCCGACTTTTTTCCTTTGCCAGTGTTATCATTCACAGATGAAAACTTCTTTGTGGCCTTCTTCTTCGGCATTTTCTTTGTGGTCTTTGTTTTACAGTCCTTTGAAGGCTTTTGACACTCTTTGCCAGGGAGCTCTCTTCTTTGCTGCTAGAAGACTCTGATGAATTGTCAGAATCATCTTGGTAGTGGACAGTGGATTTCCCACTCATCATTTTCCTCTTCACTTTGAAGAGAGTGTCAGACTCCCTTTTGTTGGAGGAGCCCTCAACATCTAATGAAGGTTGAAATGATTTGTCATCTGAGGGCATAGCTTTCTGTGGTTGCAGGGTGTCCAAGAAGAATTGAAACTGAAAAACTTGTGAGATGAGAGGACAGCAGTGTGATTGTCGTGAATTTTGATGAAAAATGAATGGATGATGCGTTCAGCACTCCAGGCAAATGGAGCTGCCTTCTGCACAAACAATTCAGATATAGCACTCCGGGCAAAAGAAAAATCCAAATTTTGGAAAGTGCCTGGTCGTTGGCGTGGACAATCTGGGCTTAATATTAGGTAATGAGCTCAAACAATGCTTTAGCCTGGCCTTTAGCACACCCGTTGGTGAATGGCCTAACAAAGTGGACCTCGGTGAACTTGGGTGTATTTTTTTACTTTTACTAGGGTTTGGAAACCTAGTACACAAGTGCACCCAGGTGCCTGGGGGTACACTCAGGTGCACCTGCCGGCATGCACCCAAGAACCCGGGTGTGCTTGGGTTTATTCCTACATGACTCGGGTTCACTCCACTGTGCGTACACTGTCAGACAGATTATTACCACCCCCTTCTCGCTTTGCTTTCTTGGATCCATGTTTTTGCCAAAACATGTTTCCAGGTGTTGCAGGTTGTCACAAGTAGCAGGTTGTGAAAGGAAGTCACATGAGAGAGGAAAATTGGCAAAGTCATCACATGTAGTCAATTTGTCACCCAATAACTTCCACGTGACACTGTCATGACAATCAAGATTTTTTGAAAATCTTAGTTGTATTGGAATCTGAGCCCATTTTCTCCTCCTCCTCCTCCTCCTCCTTCTCCTTCTCCTTCTCCCTTTCAGTGAGACAGTTTTTTCACTTTTTGCCACAACGGTACTTCCACAATAATCTGAAGCAAACTTACCTGTATATAATTATTTTTTGGGTTAATGTACATGGGCAGTCATCATGTTTTGATCCCTGTTTATCTTTAAAATTATATCTTATTTCAAAACTGGGTGAGAGGCACATGCACCCATTTGCAACTAAAAGCGTAGACAAGTCACTTTATTTTTAAGCTAGGACTTCCTCTGTTTCCATAATTTCATTTTGTCTAGCTCGTTACAAAAAATCTTGCAACAGCTGCTCGTAATATTGTACACAAAACAACCTGGAACAACTGGTTGGTTTAGCTACATTATTTCTTGTGGTGCTTTAATAAATTACTAGCAGCCCCTGCAAGATATTTTAGCGAGCTACACAGAATGCAATTCATAGAAACAGATAAAGTCCTAGGTGTAAAAATAAGGTGGCTTCTTTACTATTACTGTAAAAATCGGATTATAAGACCCTGAAAATGTCAAGAGATACATATTCTGCTCCAGATGAAGTTAGTGCAGCCTCCATGTTAAATGCTCAATTGTATCTTTGCTATTTACTTCGTAGGGGTGATACTTCCTTTTTTGTGGTCACTTGTGCAAGAAATGTCCCTCATTTCTCTCGTGCCAAAAATTGATGTGGAGCGTCTCTGCCCATCATCAGTCATCATCCCAACACCTTTCATCATAGCCATTACCGATGCCGCCACCTCAACATTTGAATGCCCACGCTTCTCCTTCACATCTCAAATTCAAAATGTCTATCTTCTATTGCTGCAGATGATGTACGCCCTGCATTGAGGCAAGGACCTGCTGTATGGTGTCCTGTGTTGGTTGAATGTTTGGCTTTAATGAAGTCAAACATATTCACCCCAAAATGTAGCACAATGAAAAGAAACTATAATGTAATGAAAAAGTAGAAACTGCTTTTAAAATGTGTTAGATTTATGTTAATGCTCATGTAGTTATCATTACAAATCAATAATGGTACTGGAATCAGCCCGTAAATTGTACTCCTTCAAGGAGAAGCGTGAGGTTGCCTGCGCCATTGATGCCCTCGTAACTCATGGCAATTCCTGTAGGAAAGACTGCACCGCAATGGGCATTTGTTCTCTTTATTATTGCTGCTGGAAGTTAGTAATTTCTGAGGTAGATGATCTCAAGGCAGAAGAATGCTTATGTTCATACAAAGCCAATGGGACTGCCTGGAAGATCCACACAGGACGTGTTGGACTTTGCGCTCAGGTGAAAGAAAATGGTCTTTCTTTGTCTACCGTTTGTGTGAACAGGGTGTTCAATGCACCTACCGCATGGTGATGAGGAGGCCATACATCTTGTTCCCACGTTAGAACAAAAATCTACCACTGCGCTTCACAAAACATCTTGGCTTGATGCAACATATGGCAACCCATACAGCCCAGAAATATATCCGAGAAACAGAAGAATCCTAGACTTCATTGCTATGATGCAAGAAAGGACCATCCACTGGCACAGGGATGACATCCTCAACATGGACCAAACCCCCATTGCATACTCATACCACTCAAACAAGACTCTGGACACAAGATGATCAAGAACTGTCCATGTGCGTAAGTCGATGACCGACACAAAAAGAGTAATAATTGCTGCAACTGCGACTGTGAGTCAAAAGATGCTTCCACCCTTCATGATTTTCAAAGGGGCACCAAACGTACGCATTGCTTCAGGCAAGTTTGGCACTTACCCTGCAACTGGAAAGTATGCAAGCCAGAAGGAGGCGTGGATGGATGAAGACCAAATGCATGGGTGGATTGACCTTGTCCTTACACCGTACAAGGAGGAGTGCGACAAGAGAGATCCTGATGGACCTCCACCCATTGCATCCTCAACACATACTGCCTTCATCAGGTAGGTTCAGTCGTGAACTGCATTCAGATGATGGACGTTGAAGTCATCCACATCCCCGTGGGATGCACTTACTTATGTCAACCCATCGACATGAGAATCAACAAACCCCTCAAAAGTTTGATGCATGCAAAGTGGAAGAATGGATGATAGGTGAAAGAGGCATGGTGAATGGAGTCATGAAGGAGCCATCTCACCAACAAGTGGCTGGGCTTGTTGATGCTTATACCCACATTCGTAATCAGGTTGCAAGGAATGCATGGTCAGTATGTGTGGTTTTAAATGTAATAAATTAATATTTATATTAATGGATTAATTAATTATTGATAGATTTCAAAAGAATAATATTAGCATTATATTCTGAACATTATTTGATTGATTCCCTTGCGCAACAGCTTTCCTTCACATACTAACCCAATCGGTGGACATCAACTGCTGTTGCGAATTGTTATGTGAACTCCAATTTGGTCCGGGTCTGAACAGTTCCGCAACCGTGTATCCGCAGTTGTGTTGAAACAGAGCTAGGTTGCTGGAGTTCACATCATCAGGGAGAATGGTCTCAATGATTAAAAAATGCAGCTGTCAAGATGGACTCCACTACTCCCCACAGCATACTTTCGCACTGCAAAACAAACACGGCAACCCACCCTTCCATCCGCCTGGACAGTGTATCCAGCAAGATGACTCCCATTGACCAACCAAAGATGCATCTGCATCCCTACACCATGGAGCAAACTCTCGTAGATCCAAGAGTTGCCACATCCATAAGGATGGTGCTCACATGGCCACCCATTATCCGTAGGAAGGAACCCACCAAGATGATTAGAAACATGTTTTGGTTTTGTCTATATGCTAGGTTGGTCGTGCTGTGTGGATGTGCTGTGCCTGTGTGTGTAGTGAATATATCGGAGAAATCGCATATCTCAATAACCAGAATGATTTACGGGGAGCTATACATATAGGAGTGTTGCTCTACACAAGCGGAATGCATTCTGCTTGGTCTAAGAAATGTAGAGGACAATTAACTAAGCAAAACACTGATTTCGAAACAAACTGGTTGGGAGGGTCTTATAATGCAATGGATCTTATCATCCAATTTTTACAGTAGTTGTACAGGGGCACATGCGTCTGGTGCTCTTCGCGCGCCCCTCGCATGCGAATGCCCACTGTTTTTTAAAATAGATATAATTTTAAAGGTAAAGAGGGATCAAAAAACATGATGACTACCCATGGATGTCAACCCGAAAAATGAATTATTCACAGGTAGTGCCGTTTGGCTTTATTGTTGAAGTACCCGCTATGGCGAAAAGTGAAAAACTGTCTCACTGAAGAAGAAGGAGAAGAAGAAGGAGAAGAAGAAGGAGAAGAAAAAAAGGGGCTCAGTTTCAAATACAACTAAGATTTTGAAAAAATCTTGATAATAATAGTCAACCACGGTATTGCTACCACACCAACTAAATACCATACGTACAATACAATACCAAGTGACCCACTTGCAGCCCACTTGCTCGTCAACGCAACTTTTGCGACATTTGTAGATACCTTTTTACCGCCTTCTTACCAGCATTCTACCCTATTCTACATTCTACCCCTCTCAGCACGTGAAGCGCTTCACGTCTGTTGTAGCATAATTTACTGACTTTTGTACTACGTACGGTGAAGACCATGAACTTTTTCCCAACCACTATAGTTCTTTGCAATACGATCGCGTCGATACAGGCATTCACATCGCTATCGCAACTAAGCTCCGCACTACCATCGCTACCATCACCACAACGAAAACACTTCAATGATGGATTCCAAGAGCAAACCCCACCGTCATGGCAATTAAATTTAATGCCCTTATCAGAGGTCTGGGATATATCTGCTGTCGATGGCAGCTCTTCATCCATCGATAAGAACGATGGCGAATCGACAATGCACATCTTGTCTTGTGAGCCTTTTTCACGCTTGGTACCTAAATTGGGCTGCGAATTCCTGGATAGCAATGGCGCCCTTACGCAATCTTGTTCGCCAACTCAAGGTGTTGTTTCCAGCAGCTACAAACTCTACCTTGCAACCCACATCGACGATTTACCACCTATAGCGCATCTCACACTTGAAGTATTTGATGCCACTGCAATCACACTCTCGAGTACATCAGATTGGAGCGCATTCGAAAAGGCGGTTGCCGGAGCTGTTTTTGAACCGGCAATTGCGATGTATAATTCCTACGCCAACGCCGTGGGTTATATCGAAGTACTTTCGGGATTGAAACGGCGTATGTCTCGTGTCATTACTGATGCTAATGAAATCGATGTTGAAGATTCCTCACATGCCTGGTTGGCGCCATTAGTTTTGCCAGATGGATCAATTCGTGAAACATCGAAGGCGCCAATTATGCAAACCTCTTTGGAAGATATAGCCGCACAATCATCTTTGATTCTTGCGTTGGCCCGGTGCTTACCTAATAATGAACTGGAAGTTTCTGCTTCCGTTGAGCTACGTTTGCAACCTACAGATGCCAAAATTCCATTCTCCCAACCATGGCTTGACAGCTTGGAAAGGAGATTAGTGCGCCTGTTTCCATTTGTAAACGAAGGCAATGGATCAACTGCATCAGTTGCTACCAACACGACTGCAAAAATCATACCGCCATTGCGCCCATATCTTTGTAATCTCTGTGTCTCGTCATCGCTGCGCAACCTCGGGATTGGGCGCGCACTTTGTCGAATAGTGGAAGCAATAGCAAGCCAACAGTGGGGATATGACCACATTTATCTACATGTTGATAAATCGAATGATGCTGCTCGAACTTTGTACGAAAAAGAGGGTTATGTCGACGTTGGGAGAAGGTGGAATGTGTTGTGGGCAGGAGGTGCTGACGAAATTGGATATTATGTAAAGAAGTTATAGCGTATTCACTTCATATCATCTTAATTTAGCTTCTCTCAAGGAATATACCCTTCAGCTAAAGTAAATTATGAACGAACGGTGTACACAGCCTCAAGATATTCAACAATTTCTGGTGCTTCAAACATCTCAACCCCCGTATTCTTGTCGACAAGAAAGGGAACCTGAAACCGCCCAGTCTTTTCTATCATTTTGTCTCTATTACTCGACCCTCTCGAACAACTGACTATTCTATGAGGCAACCCCAACGCGCCCAGCTTCTCCTTCACCGGGCGAACAAATGGGCTGCATTCATATCCCCATAGCTCTAATGGCTTCATTCGTTCGTTGTCGGGTCGTGCGTTTGCCTGTTGCGTGACAGTTGGATTCCCACGAATAAAGGAAACTAATTGAGATGTCGCCACTGAAAACGCTTTGAATTCAATAGGCCACAAAGCTTTGCGATCAAAGGCTGATGGTGGGGGGGCGTAAAGATCCAAAAGATGATTTATAATTTCATCATCTCCAAAGATAGTTTCATCGGTGTTCGGGTCAAAAAGGTAGGGTAATGGACGATCACTGCTTACACCCCACGCATTTCGGTTCGCTTCGAAGCAAGGACGGCACTCATATGTAATGTCCAAGAGGTTCATCATCTCGTGCACACGTTTGCAGTAGGGTGACGAATCGTTCTCGTATAAAACCAGCGTTTGCACGGGCTGCATTGATGGGTCGAGCACTGAACTCGAATCCCGCAATTTGATTGGACCCAGCTTTAACGAATATTGCCTTTTCCCTTCCTCATTGAGTTCCGATGCAGCTAAACTGTCGATTTTCCATCCAAGGACAAATGCACTTGTCCCAAGACGAATAGCAAGTCCTGCCGCTGCAGTGAGGAAGCCTGCAAAATCAGCAGATTCCGTGAGCATTAGAGGCTTCGGCTCGGGGGGGACAAAGTCCGGAGGTACCGTAACTTTAGGCCAATCGTTGGCAGCCTGATTTGTCTTGAACAATCGATCAAATGGGTTGTCACCAAAATTCAACTGCAACGGGAGGATGGAGGTTGAATATCTCGAAGGCTTCACTCCACGGTGAACTTTGCTGCTATAGTTTGGAGCAACGAATCCATGAGTGACACAGACACCGGTGCTCCACACAGCATAAAAAGACGAAAGGCAGAGAAGCGGATTCCTCATCTTGGTTCGGGTAGGTGAACGGGGATCTACGTGGATCTAGAGGTAAGTTGACCGTAGGTGGAGCTGATAATCTCCGATAATAACGTGATCTGATGATGTGATGAGAGCACTGAGCTGTCTTGGAGTGATGAGGCTGTGATGTGGATCAAATTATGATGCCATGTGGGGTGACAGGCTGGTGACAGGCTGGCGACAGGTGCCGACGAAGGAAAGAGCTCTAACATGCTCGAATACATTTCAAATCATAGGTAGTAGAGAAATTATGAAAAGGTCTTACCTTTATGTTCCTAACTATGCACTACTTATGCTTGTTGTGCCCTTCCTACTTCCCATTTTGACCTCGTTTTTACGCCGTATTTTTTCCGAGTTTTCTCTGTCACGCCGTACAAGCTTTGTGTATGGTGTATCGTAAGGACGGCTGGTTTCAGACGACGGAAATGTTGGGACGAATCTACATCAGATTCGAGAATCCTCCTCTCGCTCTTGTACTACCATGGAAGAGCATAATGTGTCACAAGCAAAAACCTCGCTAAGCAAGATGACTCAACGATGACATGCGCATAATTGCATAGAAACCATACAATCTAAGTTACACGTTGTTGCCAAATCGTCATTGTCCGTTGGCGACGGCTATCTTCGATTGTTCGCGCTAGAAGTCTCATTTTCATCTTGTGTCTGTCGTAGATATCACAACGAGTCGATATAATGTATAGTCGAATTTCAACTCCGCTGGTGGTTCTTACACTTAGCATCATTGCCGTCATCTTCGTTGGGGGGGCACTCGGTGGAAGCGCGGCAGCCCAGAAGAAAAAATCACCGAATCGAAAGAAGAATTTTCTTCAGCCGCAACAGTTTCCGCAGCAGCAATCTCCGAGACGGAAGGATGACACTGGTGACAGACGAGTCATGCCATGGGTGTCTATCGCGGTGCTCTTGAATTTTTTATTCTTCTTCAGGAGCTTTGCCGCCCCCTTTTTTGACCCATTGGTAAGAAAATCCATCATGTTCTGCGATTGGAATGTTATTGAAATTCACATGCTTATTTGACTTTATTTCCATCTTTTCCACAGGGAGAACCCCGCAGAGCAACATCATCAACGATTTACTTTACGTTCCTTGCGTTTATCTACATTTGGCTAGCATCGGTCACCACCCTTACAATAGTTCCTCATGTATCGACAAACTACAACGTTATTATTGCCACGGCTTTGTTTTTCTACATGAGTTTTGTGACCATCAGTGCATTACTACTCGGGAGACTTGTGGTCCGTTGTGCCTATTACGTATGGCTCTTCGCAATGCGTGGGGGAAACATGTCCCCAAAGAAAATTTATCGGAATCGAACTCGCCAAACGAAGTCTAGCCCGGAGTTGACAGATGCTTCACCTGTTCGAAGATCGAATTCGGCAGTATGGACCATGGCAGCACTTCAGAAGTCTGAGGCATTTCCCAAACTTATGGCGTTCCATCGTCCATTTCGGCGGGTATTCAAATCGTCACTGTTGGTGTCTGCTTCACTCTGCCTTCTGTACGCTCATTGCTGGTCTCGTTCGTTGTCAGCATTCAAAGCTTCTCGCGACGTTGGCGCCACTATGGTATGCCGGGGTATCTTTGGGACGTTCATTTCCGTATTCCCTTCTTTTTCGAAGCACCACGATAGTTGCAGTTCGTCTCAATCTTGTGCCCACGAAAATCTTATTTGGCTTCTTTGGGTAGGCCCCATTCTCAGCCACTTATTTTATTTTACTATTAACGAATTCAGTGGAAAACACCACAAGAGTTATAGACCACTCACCAAGAATCATCAGCGAACGAATGGAGAAATTGATGAATCAACGAGTAGCAGCAGCTTAGACAAAGAAGGGATCCACGACATATACGATGATGTTCATGGTGACAGCGGTGACAACGAAGATGTGATTAATGAATGGACTCTTTCTTCTACAATACAGAAGTTTGCCAAAGCCAAACTGGAGCGACCCAAGGGAACATTGGCGATGGTGCCTTGGTTTCACATAATGTTAATAAAATCAGGATTTGACATATTGGTGTCACTGCACATCTTTCTGGGACGTTTTGATGCAAGACGGATGCAAGTGGCTTTGAGAAATTCGCGCAACAAGAGAAATACGGATGATAACGACACCTCCACAGAACAAGACGGGGTTTTCGACTTCACCAATGGCCAACGTCTTATCGGGCAGCAATCTTCTGGCGATAATGACGATAATGGATTTTGGTTTGACTTTATGAGTGACTGCGGCGATGGGTTCAATTCATCCTATCAAATTTCACGGTGCTTGGCGCAGCCTTTTCTCGCAGTGACCCAGTCCTCTAATTCCAAAAGACGTGAGATAAGAACTCTTCCTCGTGGCAAGATTCTCGTGCTTGGTGGCGACTTAGCATACCCAGATCCAACTCCTGAATCTTATGAAAGTCGATTTTTTAGAACCTTTGAGGATGCTCTTATGCCACCCGAAGAATTTAGGAAGGAGCATATATCTATTCACAAACCTGCCCTGCCCGTGAAAAGTTGGACATTACCCTTTATGGGAAAGAGGGAGATCTCGGAAGAAGAGAAGAAGTGCCCGGAAAGCTACAGGCGCAGTGACGCCGATGGTGCCCTCTCGTCATACCCCGGGCCAGTGGCATTCGCTATCCCTGGAAACCATGACTGGTTTGATGGACTTGCAACATACACAAGATATATTCTATCTCGCGACTGGCTCGGGGGTTGGCTCATGCCTCAGGAGACTTCCTATTTTGCTCTTGAGCTTCCCCGTGGATGGTGGATCCTTGGAATGGATCTGGCTCTCGATAATGACATCAACATTGAACAATTTGGCTTCTTTGCCAATTTAGCTGAGAATTCCATCAAACGTGAAGACAATGTGATCATAGTCACTCATATTCCTTTCTGGGTTTTAACAAATTATGAGAACCATCCTGTGGCACCAGAGACAAACTTGAATGAGCTTATGCAGACACACCTCAGTGACAGAGTCAGGTTGCGTTTGGCAGGTGATCTGCATCATTATACTCGCCACATGCCCTGCTCTCCAGTTCAGAATAAGGAAATGAAAAGTGGTCCTAATAACCCAAATTTTAATGCGAATTCGAGAAACGATCCAGTCCTTATTGTCAGTGGTGGAGGTGGGGCAGTAAGTGTCGTGTCAACACTGGACTTGTTGATTTCTTTTTACCAATGGTTTGCTGAAATTTATTCTTTTCAATAGTTTCTTCACCCAACTCATTGTTTTCAGGACGAAATAAAAGTCGGAAAGGACAAACAAAAGTATGTGCGCGTGGCGGCGTACCCAAGTGTTAAAGTGTCGAAGCATTTGAGCTGGTTGAATCTGTGGCAATTTCGATGGAGAAATTGGCGTCTAGACATCATCTGGTTCATCACTTATTTTGGAGTATGTTCTTCTTTCTTTCCGCTCTGTGGAGTCTATGACGACTACTTGAAGTATAATCCTACACACCATCTCGTAGGGTTGACATCATGGGGATTCAGCCGGATGTTCTTTCTTCTTGCAAATGTCTTCGTTTCAGGTCGAGTGTCTTTACTATTCACACTATTTGTAATCGCAACGGTTCTGGGCTTTACTGAAACAGGTCAAGCAAAGACATCAATTTACCTCTCTTGGAGCTTGCTGCACTCCCTTGCACATATTTCTTCCGCTCTTTTTGTCTATTGTTTGTGGAGTGTATGGCAGAGTTCATTGTAAGAGAGGGATTAGTGGCGACTCAAGACGATAATTCATCGAATTCACAAAGCTGCAGCACAGGTTTGGCGTCTTCAATTTTTGACGAATACACAAGCCACTTCTCTCACGTCCTTGACGACTTTCAGCTTCTTAGCGCAAAAAATTCAACAGGTTTTAGCGGCTGTCGTGATCTATTCCCGTCATCCAGATTTGATGAACGCCTCTACGAGATTGTGTCGACGACTTTTTTTTGGTTGTATAATGGAGCTCCCTTCATGAAAAGGATACTTTCAGTTTTTGATTTACCAGGTGTCATTGGTTCGACACACGTTGAAATGTGTCAACATCTTTGTGCTGATGGCAAAGAATGTCTGTACTCAAATAATTTCGCAGTGTTTCAACAACTCGATCGCATTACTGTTGTGAAATATCTCGCCGCAATGAGTTTTTACTTTGGCATTTTTGCCGTGCCCATAGCTGGCAATGTGTTTGGCACATGGTTAGCATTGACACTTAATGTATTGAAGTGTCAATACAATGAGGGCTTTTCATCATTGCGCTTAGGTGAGTAATTTGGGCGCTAGAACGTTTTGAGTCTCGAAATATGTTTCACGAATGCTGCAAATGATGGTGCAAACAGAACACTGGAAGAACTTTCTCAGGTTGCATATTGTAAGTCTTGCTCTATCTTAAGTGCACATTCTTGGCTGCAATCTAAACTCACAAGAAAACGATAATCCTGTAGGATGAACATGGAGACCTAGAAATATTTTCCATCGGGTTACATCGTGTTCCAAAAAAATGGGTCAAAGGTAAGGGCATAACGCATTCTTTCCCTGAAAAAGGCCGACTAACCTTAGGCATGTATTCCATATAATCAACTCATAGATCCCCTATGGGACGGGGACATCTATAACGGTGGGAAACTACCTACAAAGCCATCTTTCTTGTGGAAGACGCCAAGCAAATGGATGCCAATGCGGCATTCGAAGAAATGCATACCTGAGATTGTTGACTATACAAAAATTAGAAGCAGTAGAAGTAGCAACTAAAAGTATATTGCGACGTGATAATGCCTGACATTTGAGACTTCTATAGAAACGATGACAATACAGCCATAGTTGCAAAACCATGCGTGACATTTTTCAAAGTACGTTATTTAGTAAAGTTGTCTCGCCTAAAGCTGACGGTTCGGCTCTCACTTGATCGTTTACAATCAAACCGCGAAAATTGAAGCCGCGACAAATCTTCTAAATCAACACGAGTGTATCCATCTTCAACATATGGAATGGGCTCTGTCACGACTTTCCCATCTTCCACCATGGGATGAAAGTCATGATTGCCCCAAGTAAACCAATTATGGCCACATGTTCCATCACATTCTCCAATTAGCACATATTCTTCGACCATACAGACAGCCTTCTGATGCATGTTGTCCATTTGTTTCACCCCATCATTTTGATTTGTCAAGATTGCTTTCATCTGTTGCCGGAAAAGATGAGTCCAATCTTCCCGCGGTGGCATCCAACTGCAGATTACTATCAATCTCTCTCTGCTTTGCTCTAACCTTTTTCCATACTTCTCCATAGCATCTATCACCGACAGCTGTTCCACTTGGATGTGAGAGCTTTTGTAGATGGTGCCCTCCAACTCCCATCGTCAGTTGCAATCAAGGTCGGTATCGAAAAATTCCGGGCAGGAACTTCTCGTTTTGCTTGCATTTTGTTCTGCGATGACAAAATTTCTGTCATTGCACGGCGAAGGAAGTATACTAGGCGACCATCTCCAGCTCCCACATCTAAAATTGTAGTTTTTTTGTCATGACCAGATTCATTGTTCATCTCCTTTATTCTTTGCAGAAAGTAGTTTGCCAATCCAAAAATGTAGTCCTTCGTCCATAATTCATATGAGTCATCCCTTCGTCTCATTTCAAAATATGCGTTCAATGGGCCAGAGAAGGCAATTTGACCTTGTAACCGATGATGGATGATTTCATCAATCGTCAATCGATCAGGATCTTCGATATGGTCATGCTCATTCTTCCAAGAGCTATGTGGCACGTGGCATGTACTCCAGTCCTGCATTTGAAACGCCTGTCTCACCGTCTTAACAGTGGGCAAGATCGTGTCTAGTGGAAACTCCGCCTCGCTCCCATCAACGGTTTGCACCCCAAATGTACTTAACCCAGCGGCATCATCGCGTAGCTCCGGATGTCGACGAATAGCCTCCTGTACGAACAAGCCATACTTTGCAATGAGATATTCTCCTCGTATCCACTTGACAAAAGTTTGTGGTGGATTGTTAGTGGACTCCGAAGGAAGGAGTGCCGGGAGAAGGTACTGTTCTAAAATTTTGACTCTGTGCTCACCCAATTGGACCAGATCGTCATTTTTCGCGATAGCTTTACGACTCGATTTCGGACTATGCTGAGTTTTCTCCCTTTCTTGCCTCGGACGAGGCTTCATCTGTGGCTCAGCGTGTACTCTTTTCAATTGTTGTTGTTTCTCGGGTATCGGCCTTTGCCAATTTTCCAATCCTAACACGTTCCATGCTCTCTCAACGAATTCGTCAAATGAACTGGACGCCCGACCGAAGAAACCATCCTGTGCATTGGCATTCAGCTGTCGGTAATCATCTTGAACTTCAATCGAGACCAAACGCTGTGCCAGGGGCAGTAGAGAAATAGCATTTGAAGGAATCAGCGATGACGCCGGCAGGGATTGGTGGACGCGCAGACTCCATCGTAGAAATTTTGGTGCGATGGCCTTGTTTATCCCTTTGGTGATAAAGTCAAGTATCATGTTCTTTGATGCCAGAGACTTTCCTCGTTGATATTATTTGTCGCCTTTCGCGAGAGAAGGCTCAACCATGGCAAAGACCGACATTCTCGTACAATTCGTCTACTCTTACAATAATACACTATGACCTACTATGACCCGTCTCCCTCCCGTCTCCTTCGTCTGAAACCCGTAAGGGAACACCAATGCTGAGAGAACCCCTTCACGGCGCAGCGAGGTCATACATCATTGGCTCATCAGAAGACCATGATCAAGGGTACCGTACCGTACCCACTGTGACAGCAAGAGGAGAGAAGACAAATTTTTCGCGCAAATGTTGATATAATACTTGTGCACTTCGAGTGAGGATAATCCGGGAATCTTCATGTACTTTTCTTGTCGTCCTCCCGTTTTCTCAGCTACGATGAGGTCTCGAAACTTCGTTCGGCGTACAATAGCTATGTATTTACATGATGTAGGACGTAACAATACGCAGGTCCCATGAGTGTCTTGTGTCCCGTCAACGCCGCGCACACTCCCGACCGCTCCTCACCACTCAACTTCTAAATGCAAAAATGATACTCTGCCAAAGCGAGACGGACCGTTCGCAATCTTGTCGTCCGAACCATACTAGAACACGCAGTAACAACCCATATGAAGGTCATATCTCCCATTCGAACGTCCGTAACGTCTTTCTCGAATTCTTCCACACACCAGTCGGGATTTGAGTACGATGCGAGCGATTACATTTTATCCATAACGTCACAGGCTAGTTTTTCATCACCTACACAGGACGATCTGTCTTCGCCCGGTTGCGTCGCTGCGGCATTAAGCAACCATTCCATTATTCAATACGATTCGAGCGTAGGTCAAGTTGTGCGACGAATAGACAAGGCTCATGATCGCCCGGTATCTGAAATATCATTCTTCCCGCTAGATTATTATGGGCTAGGACAACCCACCGACGGAAACGGGAGGGCACCGGCACCTTTATTGATCAGTGCCAGTCAAGACGGGACAGTCAAAATATTTGATTTACGATGCGCATCATCAAAAGCTGCAATAACAAGCAAATTGCAACTACCAAACGAACAGGCGTTGACCGTATCGTTGGGTTATGGAGCAACACTCGCTGCCGTAGGAACGAACAAAGCTCGAATATCGTTTTTCGATCTAAGATACTCCAGTGGCCATCGTCCGAGTGGGCAATGGATGGGAAATTATGTTGATGCTCACACAGATGAAGTGACCCAAGTCCGTTTTCAAACAGTCAAGGATCCAAATTCACAATCACAACATAAAACAATATTAGCGACTGCATCGGAAGACGGGCTACTGTCCATTCATGACCCATCTCAACCCTCAGAAGAAGCTGCCCTAGTATCGATACTCAATATTGGTGCTCCGTTAAGAAATATTGGATTCTTCGGTCCGAGTTACGAAGGAGTATATGCACTCACTGGAAATGAAACAATGAGCGTATGGCATTGGGATTCGGCTCAGAAAGTGAGCGATTGTGCTGGTGATAGCTTAAGAGGGTTGCTGAGTAATGCCGTCAGTAGTACCCCTTCAATCGCTTCCGAAGAAGGAGATTCCGTGGAGTACTTAGTGGGATGTGCATGGACGGCGTTCCATGACAACGCGATAGTAACCGGAGACGTCTCCCCTGCGTTACATTTAGTTGCAGGAAATTCACGTGGAGATGGCTACATATTCCATGTCGATGCCAGCCAAATCATACCCGTGGCTCATTTGAAAGGTGGCCACAAATCTTGCATTCGCGATTTTTGTTGGAGTGAAGGCAAACTGATTACAGGAGGTGAAGATGCTAGAATATGTGAGTGGGATATCTCGGGCAATTCAGACCCTATCATTTCAGCGGGTAGTGGTAAGGTCAGGCGCAGTGGTGTTGGGAGTGGGACGAAAGAGAGGAAGAAGATTGGTTCTCCTTATTAATGTTACGATGAGGTATCAACAGGCATCACATCAGTGGAACATGGTACCTTGGTTCTCTGCGGTTGACCAGTATTGAGTTACCAACCTGGTTAAATTTAGACATCTCCAAATTCTCAAATTTGTAACCGATACGTATTACGAGAGGAAATACAGTTATCGGCGGTTACTCCGAGACGTCGAGCGATTACCTATAACTCAACTCGTAGCTAGCCGAAAGTCGCTTCTTTGTGATTTGAAGCCCCCTTGTTTTCACGTGTCTGAAAACAAGCAAAACAACGGATAAAGTTGTCGAGACAAGTACGAGAAAGTTACACCAGGGCCCGTGCTCTTCGATTACGGCAACCACAAACAAGGCGCATTAGAATGACGACATGACGACAAACCGCCGCTTTCGATATCATTCGCCTGCTAGGATTAACAAGAACATCTTAACTAGACAGCTGGAATCGCATGCCTACCCTTACCCAAAATGCAATCAAATTCGTCGACAAAGGGGGCGGAAAAGCAAACCTACAGTTATCGTCATCATGTCATTGGTCTTCCTCCTTTTGATTCAGGGATTTATTTTATACAGTCGTGTCTTAAAGGAATCACGTCAAGAAGAAATAAGCATGATAATCCCAAATGAAAAGGAAATGCCTATTCGTGTAAGACGCACGGCCGCTTATGACAAGAACACGAGCACTTCACTGGCAAAAATTGATGCGTCGGCGGCGTTCCCAGAGGAGTGTAACTGGAGTTGTTACATCGAGAACTATCAGGACCTGCAGCATTTGGATACTGAATCTCTGGCAGTCAGACACTATTTAGATCATGGCTTGATCGAAGGGCGCGATTGCACCTGTAAACATTTTCCAGATCATTGCAACTGGAGGTGTTATCTGAATAATTATCCAGACTTACAGAAGCATTTGGATCACACTGAACGCGCTGCAGTTCGCCACTGGATCAATCATGGTATGATCGATCAGCGCGATTGTTCTTGTCCCCCAAAATTTCGGAACAAAACGTTAAATGATACAGCAGCGATTTGTGCCATCGTTTCATCCGAAGAAATGTACCTTGATGAGTGGATTGACTATCATTTAGGATTAGGGTTTTCTCGTATCTTTATTTACGACAACTCGGTTGACTTTGATCTTGGTTCAGGATGGCTAAATCGCCGTCATCGTCTTTATAACAAAGTTACTGTGCACCACTTTCCAGGGACTGGGAAACAGCTTCCTGCATACCGTCATTGTATGAAAAACTATGTCATTCCTCAGGGTCACGCGTGGATCTCGTTTCTAGATGTCGATGAATTCCTGGTGCTAAAACAACATTCCAATGTGATTCAATTCCTTATCGAGTATTGCAAACAAGGTTCAGTGTCAATCAACTGGGAGCTTTTCAGTTGGGATGGGCGCTTGCAGTATAGCCCCGAGCCGGTGACAAAACGATTCCAGGGGCAGTCGCACAGTGTCGAAAATATACATGTAAAGGTGATTTCTAACGTTGATGCGATTGTACCAGGCCAGCCAGAGAATCCTCATTACGTCCGTTTGGTCGAAGGACACCATCAAATCGACACGGATGGAAACGTGGTGACAGACATGTGGAGCAACGAGGCTCGTCCAACGAATGTTGCGTTGATCTATCACTATCACACAAAAAGGTAAGTTCATTTTCACGACATCAGTTGCCAAGGAAATATCTACTCAATCATCCACGCTTCCTGCGCAAAATATTGAACTGCTCAAAAGTCATAAGGAATACATTAAGAAGCGATCCAGGTCAGTACAATAATGTCATGCTCCCATTTACACTGACTTTTAATGCTATTTTCATTCTCAAACGGCTACAAAATGCTTCGTATTTCGTAGAGGAAGGTCGGATTTGTCAGGCATTGAACTCGCATCGACCGTGAAGAAAAATATCGAAGAAGCCACTAGAGGAGACCGCCTGTCAACAACGGAGAAAGTCAATTCACTGGCGTGGAAAACACTTCTCTCTTTCAACGACAAATACAAAGTGTTTGATTCACCCGACCTACACGTCCCAAAGTATGCATCTGAGACCAGCAACTCGATCGCCGTCTGCAGCATTGTTTCTGCTCAAGAGGCATATGTCGACGAATGGGTGGACTATCATATCGGATTGGGCATTTCAAGAATCTATCTCTTCGATAGCTCAGACAAGTTTTGGATGCGTCAGTGGGGCGAGGAAAGAAATCGAACAGCAGCACCTGTTGAAGTAGTTCACTTCCACGGCAACTCCTCAGATCTATTTTATGTTGCGAATGTGTATGCTAACTGTTTCGACCGCCATCGAGGATCGAATGAAGCAGTTGCGTTTATGGAAGTGAACGACTTTTTAATGCCACCTCGGGAACTTGGCCTTGACGCCCTGACTGGCTTGGTACAAGGTCGTCTTAACTGTCCCCACAAAATTCGTAGAGTACTCTTTGGCAATGCGAACCAATTTGTGTATGATCCGTTGCCGGTGACGACACGATTTCAGCTTCGAGTCGACGAAAGCCAAACTCCGGAGATGCAGCCAATGTTTTTAGTCACTTCAGACATTTCGGAGGGTACGAAGGACATTGATTTGCTCGAAAACAATTTCTTGGAATATCTTTCTTTCGGGACATGGACGTCGAAGCTTTGTTCGGCAACGTCTACGGATCTGGTCGCCTATCATTATATTAGATCGAGAAAGGAATGTATGCAACAGAGGGATGATGTAACGCTTTGTTCTCTTGCTGGTGATATCAGGGATGCTTCAGCTTGGGAACAAATGCAAAGGCTAGTTCCTAGCTATTCTGCGTATAATGACTTTCTGTAAGAAAGTTAAGAAAGTCCAAAATTTATTCGTGTTGAGAACCGCTACTACTCTATGGCAAAAGTTATGGAATACTTCGCAAGAGAAGGGATAACAATGTTTTGTGAAAGCAAGCCAGTATGTTTTTCAACGGGACACGAGAAATTTCGCACGGAATGTTGAATCTATTATTTACAGTCTACACAATGTTGATCCATACACAATTTCCATCATCAACCTCACATCCTCAACCCAGACGCTCATGAACAACTTTCCCCTGATATTCATACACTCAGGAAAACTCAAATCAAATTATTCTGCATCTTCACCTGCACGTACTTCTCTCGATCCGCCTTCCCCAACGGACTCCCCCTCGCCCATTCCTGAACACGTTCCACCAAACTCTTTTCCTCCCCATTTCCCCCCGCCTTCATATCCTCGGGCACATCGGTCCTCAACGTCAAAACATTGTATATATCAATCGTTTCCAAATTTACAAATTTTTCAAACTCGTCCAATTCGTGCAAGGTGAGCGTGGGCACGTGTTGATTCGCCCACGTCCCCAAAAGCAAGTCCACCTCGAGCCATCCTCTTTGCTTCGATCGATAAATGAGACGTTTTTTGCGTATTTCCAACTCTTGTTCCTCTCGGCTCTTGTTCCCGTCGTCGTCGTCATCGTTACTATTGCAGTGCTTTCCGTCGGCCAACGAAGGAAGACGCAAATGCCTCTCCATAATCGATTCGTACCGCGGTCGTGCCTTCTCCCACAACGCTTGTTCGCGTTGTGCCACGGCGTCGTTGTTGGGATCATTGTCGCGACGGGATTTCATTTCGCCGGCATCGCCGAGGTAGAATCGTGTTTGGAGGGTGGGCGGGATGCGTTTGGGGAGGTGGGCGAGGAGACGTTGGTGGGGTGATTTTTGGAGGGGGCGGAGGAACATTGTGGTGTTAGTGGAGACGTGGGGGGGAAGGAGGAGATGATGATGGGGGTGTTGTGGCTGCAGTTGGGCCGGTGAGGGGAAGGAAAAGAAGTTGGCAATCGAGTTGTTTCGGGATAGACCGGCAAGTGAAGTGGCAGACAGGTGGCAGACACAGAGCGAGGACATTGAGGAACGCACGGTCAGAGCATGGCAGCACGCGGGAAAGAACCCTATTAAAAGTGTAGCATACAATGCCTTAGTCGATACGCCCTCTTAAATGATCTGCAGTGTACAACGGAATTTAGATATATTGCGTGGTATTTACACGTCGAATCTTTGTCGATGCCCACTTAATCTAAATAAGATCCATTGGATCTTAGTCAGAACGAAAGATCGTCCCCAATGAACGATGTCTATCGACGGCCGGTGTAAATCCCCACAAACATTGCCATGATTAGATCCGCAGCCATCCAAATCTGTGCATCGACCAATCTCTAATCTCCACCAATAGGACATCTAATCGTTTAACTTGAGACATTTCACAGAGTCATTCATCATCATAATCTCCTCCACTTGTAGTATGACAAGGATGCCGCTGCCCCTCCTCTCCATCGCGCTGCTGGGCATGGTGGCCCTCTCCCCCTCCAGTCACACCGCTACCGCACTGACCCTCCCCCCAACGCGACTAGGCCACACCTCCTTCCTCTCCATCAACCCGCACAAACTGCCCCCGCACTCCCAACACCTCACCCACACTCCTCATCCACGTCATCATCGTCCTCGTCATTCTCCCGCCCTCCTCTCCATGATCTTCGAACGAATGTCCGAAGAATGCATCTCCTCCCTCGTCACGGCCCAAACCGAATCGGCCCGTCTGGCACAATCCTCGGTGGGATGTGAAGTCATGACACTCGGGGTCATTGATCATCCCGAACGGGCGAGGAAGACCTTAAAGTCCTATGGGGTGACGTTGCGCAAGGCCCGATTGACCGTGGAGAATATGTTTCGGGGGGAGAATGACGAGGCGGGTGGTGGCGATGGCAGCGGTAGCGGCAGCGGCAAGGGAGTGTTGTTTACCATGAGTCCGCAATTGTTGAATATGAATAAAAAGGCGAGGGATGTAGAATTACCATTTGCACCGGCATTAAAACGTTGCTTGACTCTCGCGGGAAGTATTGCCGATTCGCTCCAGAGCGAAACGGTCCATTCGGAACACATCCTGTTGGCGTTATTGGGGTACGACCCGACTCTGGGACGTGTCCCCGATGAAATTGATGCCGCCGTCGAAGAACGGGGGTATGCCAAGGGAGCGTTGGCGGTCTTTCTACGGATGGAGGGGATTGATAGCACTGCCTTTCTCGAGTGTGGAGTTTTGTCGTAGGTTGGTGATGGATATGAAGTATCCCGAGAGTGGGGAGGGGCCGCAGTTGGTTACGGGGAAGGATGGGGAGTTGTCCACGCCTACCTTGGCGCAGGTGGGGGTGGATTTGACGGAGGCGGCGACAAGGATGGAGTTGGATCCAGTCAGTGGGAGGGAGGAGGAGATTGGGGCGGCTGTTAGGACTTTGGTTAGGAGGAGGAAGAATAATCCCTGGTATGTCTAGATAACTTGGTGAACTTTGTTGCTGCAGCAGTTTTTCACACACTCTCACCCGTTTGTCGTTGCACAAGTTTAATGGGAGAGCCAGGAGTTGGTGAGATACTTGTTTGACATCGTATGCATTGCCATTTGTTTCACCCGTATTGTCTTGTTCATCATGTCATCGGACACATCATTTAAACAATCATTACTTTAAGGGAAAACTGCCATTGCGGAAGGCATAGCACAAATACTCGCAGCACCCTCCATGCTAGAACGATTAGATGAACTCTTTGATCGGAATGCGGATGGAGAATTTATCAAGCAAAAGGAGGTGGCGAGAATTCAAGAATTGGCAAAATTGTGTCCGCAGAGGTTGAGAAATCATCGTATTGTTTCTTTGGAGCTTGCTAATTTAGTTGCTGGTACCAAGTATCGAGGTGTGTATTTTCTTCATTTTGGCGCTATCGCTTGGCTCATGCTCATCTCACCGTCTCAACTAATCTTGAATAATCTGGCGCACGCTATACGTGACAATACGACTTAAGGGGAGTTCGAGGAGAGACTGCAGGCAATCGTCGAGGAAGTTACCGACGAAAGGGCCCCACCCACAATACTCTTCATTGATGAAATTCATACATTAGTTGGCGCTGGTTCTGCAGAAGGAGGAATCGATGCTGCTAATATGCTCAAACCGGCTCTTTCTCGCGGCAAGCTTCAAGTCATTGGAGCCACAACCATATCGGAATACAGAAAGTACATTGAGAAAGATGCTGCATTAGAAAGGAGACTTCAGCCCATCATGATTAAGGAACCTACAATTGAACAGACAGTGGAAATCTTAACTACCATTGCTGAGAAGTATGGTGCGCATCATGGAGTCACTTACACCCCGGAGAGCTTGATGGCTGCAGCGAAATTAAGTGAAAGATACGTGACAGACAGATTTCTACCGGACAAAGCAATCGATTTACTTGACGAAGCAGGTGCCGCAGCCCACATCAAACATTCGTACCAGTCTTCCAAATCACTCTCCGAAACACCTGTTGTGACAGAGCACGAAGTGTCCGCAATCATATCTCAATGGACCAACATCCCAATGGGCAAGTTGACATCTACCGAATCTTCGACTCTCCTTAGCCTCGAAGGATCTCTTGCATCGCGAGTGAAAGGGCAAGACCGTGCCATTAAATCTATTGCTCGTGCCGTTCGTCGGGCTCGTAGTGGGCTTCGTGATGCTGGACGTCCCGTAGCGTCATTTTTGTTCTGCGGAAGCACCGGAGGTTAGTTTTGAACGGTATACAGTGAATATACACTTATTCCGTCTTGTCATTCCAAAGTGTGCTTTTCGTCATATATTTTCGAATAGTGGGAAAGACTTGGTTGGCAAAAACTCTCGCAGCTCAATACTACGGAAGTGAAAAGGATATGGTGCGGATCGACATGTCAGAGTAAGCTTATCAATATTGTTACAAATTTCGTCTCCTAGTTACATTCATCTCATTAGTTCCACATTTTTGTTTACAGATACATGGAAAAGCACACTGCATCTAGGCTAACGGGCCCACCACCCGGTATGCGCTCGAGTGTTATTTTTACTTTTAGCAAATATGCCCACTTTCTGATAAGCTTTTCACTTTTGGATCGGCATTATTAAACAGGCTATGTAGGGTATGAAGAAGGGGGGCAGTTGACAGAGGCAGTGCGGTGAGTTCTTCTGCATTGTTTAAATGTTTTCACAAGTGCAAGTTCTGATGCGCTCGATTTCTTCTTTCGCAATAAAGACGAGCTCCTCATAGTGTTGTTCTACTAGATGAGATCGAAAAGGCACACAGAGACGTTTTGAATGTTCTGCTGCAGGTCATGGAGGATGGGGTCCTAACGGATGGAAAAGGCCGGACTGTTTGCTTCAAAAATGTTATATTAGTTATGACTTCCAATGTCGGTAGTCAAAAGATCATGGAGCTGGTTGGCCAGCAGAGGGTGAATCGTGCGATGGGTGGGATAGATAGACGTAAGAAAAAGAAACGACGAGGAGAAGGCTTCGAAGAGTACGTCATGGGTGATGAGATCAATAATGATGATGGTGAACTGCACGTTAATGGAGATAAAGGCTATGATGCAGCGGGAGAATATGCTGCTCTGTCTGAAGTCGTCCAAGAGGAGCTCTCGAAAGAGATGAAACCCGAGCTACTCAACAGGATAGATGAAATTATTGTCTTTTCTCCATTGGAAAGCAACAACTTAAGGGATATTGCAAACGCTATTGTTGAAGCATCGATTGATAGAGCCTTCAAAGAACGAACGATCCGCTTATCGGCATCAGAGTCTCTCATAGATACAATCGTTACCGATGGGGGCATGAATGTGGCGGAGTTCGGTGCGCGTCCACTGCGAAGAGCAGCACAGAGACTCTTCGAAGATGCTGTTAGTGATGCTATTGTCCGTGGCTTCTTGCAGGATGGCGATCATGCAACTGTTGACATGGGATTGAACACAGGAGAAGACGGCATGCCAACAGTTGTCATCATGCGCGAGAAGGATGGCGCCTTACTGGTTGTGGACGTAGATGATGGAAGTGGCGGCATTGGCATGGCCCGATCTTCACGAAGCGCCAACTCATTGTCTCAGATGGAAGCTAGTGAGCTGAAACCTGACATGCTATAAGGCCTTCGCTGCATAGCACCCTAGCAATTCATCTCTCGGAATGAAGCTATGTAAATAAGATAATATGATGCTTTGTTGTGAATTCATGAAGTTATTAAAATTGACAGGTTGCTATTCAACCATTTCAACCGCCATCTTTGACTGAATTACTGTGTCGCTTAGACTCCCAGCCGTTTGCTCTGCATCCAGCTTGGCAGTTATATCAATTGGTGGGACGGGTTTTTTGTCATCACTATCATCGTGAACTTCAGTGTCAGCAGAAACGTCAACCGGCGATGATTGAAGAAATGTCCCACGAAATCCCTTTTCCTCTCTCCGTTTCTTTGCTTTCCTTCCTTGACCTACAACATGGTCATCTGATGTCGTTCTATGAAATGCCAATTCAGAGAGTGCTGCCAAAATGTCTTCCTCTTTTTCAACATCAACTTTTGGAAGTCTTGATCTCGTGCCAATACAGTTAACGTCTTGTCCATTGGCGGAATCAGCATCGTTGTACGTCATTAATATATGATAAACAGATGTGTCTTGGCCCTGGACGAATTCGCTAAATTCTTTTGAGTTGTCCTGATCAGCCAATTCGATAACACCATACTGGCTTTGAGGTGAAACTTCATGAATTAGATGAAGACATTGGCGAAACAACCGTTTTCCCGTTTGTTCGTGCACTAGCAGTCTGAGTTGAGCAACATTACTGTCGACTGGAACTCGGACAGAGTGGCTTCGGAAGTCGCCAGCAGCTTTCTTGTTTCGACGAGACCTTCGGTTTACTGGAGGATCATCTGAGAGCTCAGATGATACATCAGCAAGAATAGTAGAGGCCGCAACTTCCAAATCAATGCCACCCTGAATCTCATGTACACATAAATCATACGATGTTTCTGCACTAAATGCGAAAAGAGTGAAACGTATCCACGATAGTGAGAAATGGAGAGAGAATACCAAAATCGTGTGTTACCATGTCGAAACTCACTTGTGTTCAGGTTTTGGGTTCTGACCTCGTTCAGTGTTCTTCTGTTTGTGTCCTTCAAAACGCATTTCAGAGTCCTCGTTACTCGCTGCAAAAGTGCAGCCTTCAGTACACAGTTCAGGCTCAACCTCCACTAGAACGAGCTCTGCACCTTCTTGCCAGATAGTAGCTCTTGGAGCCTCATAGCAATATGCTAACGGTGTAGGTCCATTTTCATGCAGAATTTTCCCCAGCGCAGTTATTGAATCCCGCAGGGTGACGTAATCCATTTTGCTAAAAGCTTCAAGATTGCACTCTGTCAATGGAATAACACTTTGTTTGTCATGACAAAATGTTGGCAAACCGACTGCTTTCTGGTGTTTCTTACAAATGAGTAAGCTTGACGACGGTGGGCACAGCTGAAGCAGTTTGTTTCTGACTGTATCATTGGGGACATTCTTTTTTGATTTGATCAAATAAGAATAGGCATCTCGCCATCCTTGAACTTCTTCGCGGTGGAGAATGTAAAAGTTTCCGTTTCCAATTTGGAATATGGGTGGATGCTCGTTTTGCATTATGTTCAACAAAGTTGGATTCTGTTTGATGTTGCACTTCCACTCGTTCAGCTTTACTGGAAAATGGTCCGCTGCCTCCTTCTCGAGGAAGCATTCTCCGCAATTCCCGATGCAAACACTATTTGGCAACTCATAAGCATGCGTAATAGCATTTGGGAAGATCTCGACAATCTTGTCCCACAAAGTTTTGGGTATCAGACGTGTATACCTACGGTTGTGCATCAAATTGCAACTACCATGAACACCTTACAAATGGAAAAGTGACAGTTAGTCAAATCAAATTTGTCAGCCAAAACACATCAAATACGAAATCAAACTAGATACATGAAGGAATAAACATCAGTTCAAACTCACACGTAATTCTAGAATTGACAGAAATGTCTAAGCGTTCACTTTCGTTCGGCTCTTTTTCAGGGCTCGTTTTGTCGTCGGCCTCGCCTTCATTGAGAAGTTCACTAAAATCAAGGGAGTATAAAGCGCCACTAGATGGAGTATTCTCTGACTTTTTATTAGATGCACCTAAGAGAGATTTCACAACTTCCTCAACATATTTGCGGAATGAAGTGACAAAACTGCGAGATATGGCACATGTCTCGTCTGGTGTGTCATGAACTATATCAAGATCGTTTGATCCGGAAAGTAATGCCTGGTAGATCTCTATCAAATTCTGTTGTTTGGTATAGTGCAGACGATTGTGTAAGACAGACAAGGTAGTAAATGAGATGAAATCCAAGACTACACTAATGATACTCGCCTCCAACAACTTAAATTTTTTTCTCATTTCTAATTGATGAGATGTGCTGCACTCAACACACAAAACATTTGTTCTGACCTCAAATACATGATTGTTGCATGCAACAGATTGTTTCTCTCTTCCATCCGAAGATATTTCATCCCTCAAGAACATTTGGAACTCTGATTGCAGAATATTCGAAAAGATTTCGTAGGCTTCTTTTGAGAGCAGCTTCATCTTTGCTGCAGTTTTCGGGTGGATCCCTGTCCCAGAAGAATACTTTTCAGTGTAAGCAACGATAGATTTGAAATAATAATAATTAACAGCACTCTTACCTGCTTCATGTTTACACAGTACTTTCGCATCGAGAATCGATTGTTCTGATGTACTTTCGAAAATATCCTTTATCCCGTCAGTGCATGAAAAGAATCGTTTTAGAACATCTGAGTCGACAAGCACCAGGTGACTATTACGTTGTGACTGATTAAAATGTATCATCTTAGAGTGGGGAAGGAGTAGCTCCTTCAATATCTTCTTTTTCCTGTAGTCCACCCTCGATTGTTCCCTTGATTTTTTGTCTTTTATTCTTTCAGGAGTCATTCGACGAAAAAGACGAATGTGTCAAAAGCAACAACTATGTACATCCAAAACATCACATCTCATCCAACTTACTCTTCCTCGAGTTTATACTTCTCTCGTCTCATTCTAGAATGACGTTGATATATATCACTGTCCGCTGTCGAACAACCGGGAGATCTGCATGCGCTATAACCTTCTCCATAACGCATCAAGTCGCTTTGCGATTGCAAAGCAAGGTAAGACTTCTCGACGTACAGTAAATTGTAAGCATCTGCACTCCCACTGATTTTAGGCCTCTTGTCTCCTCCATTCGTGCAATTCACTGTATCTGGATAAAAACCAGCCAATGGGCCGTCCTCAAGAACTTCCACATCTTCGTCATTAAACTCGAACCACACTCCCGTGCTCCAATCCAGAACGTTGGCAACGTAGTGACCACCATGAGCGGAGTTTCCCAGATGGTTTTGGACTGCAACAAGAACATATGTTTTCTTGTCCACACCCTTTATAGGCACATCTAATTTATGCGGCAAAAGGACTTTCGTTGTAAGCTTTCGCTTAGAGAAAGTATGGCGATCAAATACATAGCGATTCAATTGTAGGTTAAGAACCGGAGGAAGATGCTCAAACTTTGGGCTTCTCATGGCATCACACTTTTTGTTGCATCCGGAACACAGATATTGATTGTCTCCATCCAAGGATTCCGGACGAAGAGAGAGGTCCAGTAATTGTTGCATATCAACATCGTTTGAAATTCGTTTCGCTCCAGAATTTCTACACTCGTCTTCACAGTCGACAATTGGGATGGGAAGACACTTGAAATCTTCAATACGCTTCGATGTATATCTACATTCAGAACATAATGTCTCAATGCTGGATTTTCCCCAGTATACGGAAGGTATTAATTTATCAAGCTCTGTCTGTCCAGAAATCGTGGCGCATTGCTCGAATGAATCCTGCATTCTATCGAATAGTAAGCCAGCAAACTATTGCACATAAAGTGTGAGCCTTTTAGAATAAAAACTGATCAGCGAGCCTTATTGTCAACACGCACCTCGTTTGGATCTTGCATCTCATCGTTTTCAAGCCCTAGTGCCAAAGCAAATTCATTGGTGCAAATAATGCTTTCGTGTCCATACCTCATACGAGCGATAAGAGACTGCATACTTGACAACACATTGTTCATCCTTTTTGCAGATGAAATAGACCTTTGATCTGATGAGGCGGGCAACGTCGGTTTCCACGATAATAAACCGTGTACAAAGCCTAAATTTTGAGCAAGACATTGAAGTTGGCTGTTTAGGTAGCAAGTGGCACCAAGATTTTTCAGACCAGGAGGTTTAGATAGCTGAATGTTTGTGCTGTCGCCTGATAATGGAATTTGCAAGGACGGGAGGATTAGAGACTTGTGGTGATCGTTCAACAGTTTCATAAACTGTTCAATGGTTATAGATCTGCCCCCGTTTGACCCGCAGACATTTTTCAACGCGTAGCTTTGGACATGTTGTCTGTTGACTAAGATGCTGCCGCGGATTCTGTTATCGTCGTCTTTTCCATTCTGCTCAGCACCTCGCATCTTAGGTTTATTTATTGGCATTTCTGACCAGTTTTGAAGCAATAATGACGCGAAGTGGTCTGCAGACAATGTTGCTTTCGAAGTTTCTGGGAGCTTATGTCTTATTTTTGCCACGTTATACCGATAGTCATCGAAAATACCCCCTAGAGATGCTAGACAGAACTAATATTCATGCAAGATAGATTAACAAGGGACAAATTCAGAGCACAGACAATAAGAATGGTGAGTGATCGTCTTTAGGGGTACAAACTGTTAGTTCAAATGCCATCAAGCCAAAAAAACACATACCGGATTGTAATCACAAGGGCATTCATCATGATCATTTCTCCGACCACAAACAATTCTACATTTCGAAGGCACTACTACCCCAGTTACATTCAAATTCTTCGCGGAATTGCTCTCGTCATTGTCCTCGTCCTCACTTCCATCCACAACTACAACCTCCTTCTCCTTCTGACGCTGCCGCTTTCCAGACTTTGTCCCTTTCTTTTTCATACTTGCCAATCGTTCTTTTTCCAGTGCGTCCCATTCTTCTTGGGCCCATGCATTTACACTAGGACAATTGCACGCCACCAAGATGTTCTTTGCCTCGGTTCTGTTGTGAGCATCTTCGTCGTGACTATCCATTTCTACTTCTTCTGAAACAGTATAGGTCCAAGTAGAGCTATCATTCAAAACACTACGACACTCCATCCAAGGACTGGGCTTCTCGATGTTATCTTCCATCTCCCGCATCATCACATCATCCATGACATCACAATTCGAGCGATCGCTTCCATTACTTGTCTTGCTACTGTCGACCATACGGAATACATTTCCCATCATGACACGTTCTTGAGTACGTCGAGTAGACCACTCGACCACGGCATGGTTTTCATCGTCGTCGATGGAAAGGATTACTGCAGGTTGGCATGTGTACACCCAGACATCTTGGCCCGGACGGAGGGCCGAAGGGTCTGCGTTTGGGTTGTTTTGAACTGCATCGCTGCTGAAATGGCGGCCCCCATTTTTTGTATTGGGATCCGTAGAGAGGGGAAAGCACGGAAATATTCCGCGATACGGATCGACGAAGGCTTCGTATCGAGCCTTTTCCATAAAGATGGCCAGACGAGGATCCGATAAAATATCATTCTTGTTCAGTTTGCTCGTTGCTGTCGAGGAATTGGATAGTTTCGACGATGAATGGTTCGTCGCAGGTTGCGATTTTGAGCTGGAAGCGGAGGCTGGAGGCGCAGTCCATTCTGTACTGTCGTCCAGCAAGTCAATGGAGAGGCTGTCGCCTACGCTTTGGCTGCTGCCCCGCGTTCGACGTTTTCCTAATGTTACCATTGGCCAAAACTTGGTTGCAATCTTTTTATTCGAGAGGTGGTGGGGGTATGGGGGTGTCTGTCTCATCTGTCATTTTTACTACGTAACTACGTACATAGATAGGTAGGATCATGTTTCATGATTCGCATTTGAGTCATGTAAAAAGGACTTGTCTAAAATGAGCTTGTCACTCAACTTCTATAATAAAAGCTTATTTTCATTCTTCCTTTTATGACATGGATAAAACCACTTCAACCCAAAAAACAAACAAAACATCTACTCATTCATATTATTATTGTTATCCTATGACTAATCACCACCACTTTCATCACTGCTGGTCGCACAACCAAACACAACAGTCCTGGGCTTCTGCACCCTGACCAACTTCTTCTTCACAGCCTGGAACTGCTTGTGGCCCTCAACATGAGCTGTCCCCTTGGTGTTCCAGTCACCATAGCCCAATGTGATGGTGACTTCGATTCACTGATCCTCCAAATCAATGATCATTGGGTCACCTTCGATGGAGTCAGTGTGCCAAGGAAACCGCTAGCATAGACTGGCTGGATGCAAACGTTGTAAAAAGAAACAACCATTGCATGGTCTCTACTGTAGCAATCACCCATGAGGATCTTGATGTAGAATTCTTCAAACATCCTATGGGGTACACCAATCAAGAGGTTGAGCTTCATCCCGTCGGGCAAAGCAAAGCTATCCGTATGACATAGACAAAGTATCTACGGCCAAGAATAGTGTTTATTTTAAGTATGTATATTTACTAAAAATATAACATCAAATGATTTCCTTTTGTTACAAAGGAGAAGTACACAAGTATCTTGGATCTTGAAGGCTCCAAGATACAAGATGCAAAGTACCACCACATAATATACCAGAGATGTCCAGAATCTACACCCCAGGTCAGTAAAGAACTGCATGCCTGAATTCTGCTGACCTGGTCTACATGCTCGTGCTCCAAGAGCAGCACCATTTTAAGTAGTAGAAATAATTTCATAATTTCACTTTCATCATCTACAACACATCTGCATGTGTATTTTGAACCTAAACCATTTTCCAAGTTTTTTGGATTGGGTTACCGTGAGTTGAACACTGAGCATGTTGATGTAAACCTTGGTAGTATATCCCTTAAGAACAGAGGACTGCATGAGGGTGAGCTGCCAATTGAGAGTCATATAGCCAGAAAAGTTTTTTGACATCTGCAGTCAGAGCTTTTTTGGGGGTGGCAGGGCACTTGGTGGGGAGTCTTCTTTTCTGCAGTGTTAGGCATGCTGTCAAAGCAGTGTCTTGGTGAAGGTCAGCTGCTTTATCTTCCTGATATCAGTGTCTTGTGCTTCATTGTCAAGCAAGATATCCTCAGCATCAGATGGGTCCAAGATGCTGCTGTCCTTGATGTGCTTGTCACATTGATCTGAGACAAATAGCTTAGTGATTTGTGAATGTGGCTGTCACACATTCACACCAGACTTACTTATTGCTCCAGCCAAGGCACTGTCAGCCCCTATGTCATGGAGCTTCTCATGTGCAAGCTAATTGAATGTGGTTTAGTTTTTGGGAGGCCAGTGGTGCTTATGAAGCTTGATGATTGCATGTTTGCTGCCACCAGAAGGCATGTAGTACTGTTGAACAATGAGTTCTAGGAGATTGGAGTTGTCAGTATTGTTCCACTTAGCTGATTTGGACAGCTGCAATACAGTGCTCATTTTGAAAAAGGTTGATGGTTGGCATCAAAGTCAGAATGAAAACTTGGCATGATCGATTCCATCTTTATTGGAATGCTCCCAAAACATATTAAACTTGAAAAATGTACTGATTATTTTATTGGTACATTTTATTTGTTTAGTACAATATTGCTAATAGGGACCCAAATGGGGGCAGCTTTATATGCAACCCCGTGACTTCATCAGATGAAACCAAAAACTGAACCTGTGGTTCAGGGTTCTATTCCATCTTTTGTCTCTTGCACTCCTACAGTTTTGTCATACGAAACCTGGTTTACAAGTGTTAAGCATGAGAATTATTTTTATTTCTTCTAAGACTTATTGGTGATTTTGTCAGACGGAATGTGTTTTCGTCTCGTCAAAATTGAATTTGTTTTTAAATCTAGTGGATACCTTTTCTTGAAAATGGTGTCAGTTAGATCTAACTGACAAAAATACTTTGTCTCACGAAAGTAGGATGTTTCATCTGACAAAGTCACGGGGTTACATATAACTGCCCCCATTCTTTAAAATGTAACGATCTCCATTTTCTTGTAAGAGTACCATTTATTCCCCCGTAACTAGGTACAAACATGAAAAAATACTGTCAAGAAAATCAGTGCATTGTTACAAATCATTACATTGTCATGTATTAGTACCCGAATGTAAAGTATCAGAAATTGTACTAAATGTACTACTGGCCTACCACTGGCAACCTTGCCCGCTATCAAGTTGCTGACCACCCATGCTTGAAACAATAATGCCCAGGATGACAATGTATAACACAACAATGTCCTTATCCATGCCCTCGGCAAACAAAGTACCAAGCACCTGCTGCTCAGCAAAATGAACCATGCTGTCCCTCCCCCTCCTCCTCCCCCCAACACAGAAATAAAGCTGGACTTCAACCCCTAGCTGGTCCTGCCTATGCAGAAGCTTCAACCAAGCAGAAGATGAGTGCCACCCTCAACACCACCTATGTGTACAGCATCATCAGACTCATCCAGCACTGTACTGATATGCCCTTTGGCTCTGAAAAGACCAAGCATTGTCTTTTCCGATATTTCTTTGGTTGCAGTGCTTATCCTGTGGTCATTCTTATAATCAACTTGCTTCCAGCTGAGGTGTAGGTGGTCCACTTGTTGTGGACACTGTACTGACCGAAGTGTTATCCTACCAAATCACTATTCTCAGTAAACCTGGCCACAAGTTGGATCCAATTATGTTTTGGTCCACTTGTTTATGCCATGTCTGATCTGAAGATGCATGTGGTAAGTTTAATTGTTGGCCTTGTTGAACTTTTGTGCTGAGATAAGTGATATTTCTTTTTAAATTACACTTGAGAATATGTTCAATGGTCATACGTTCAATGATTTCATTTTGAGCATTGACGGCATGGATTTTAGGGCTTATTTTTGTGGGCATCAGTTCTTCATCAAAAAAAAATAAATTCGTCTGGATTGTGGCACAAGGGTAGCATTGAATATCAAGACTCAAAGAATCCACAAAAACAGGTTTTTAGAACCAGAGTAAGCCTTGATCGTCAAAAATTGTGTTAAACTTGCTTGCAGCAATTCTTTGAAATCTAAATTAAGAGACCACACGAAAGTCTACTTCCAATGTTCAACCTATGATATTCAACAACACTAGATAGGCATTAGATAAAAATTGATGCCAATGTTGTCTCTGTCTTTTTGAGTCTTTTTGAGTCAAGACGCAATTGCTGACTTTGATGTATAATGACTTGACATGATGCAAGAGCACATATTCAGTGCTATGAATCCCTCATCAAAAAAGAGATGATGTCAAAAATAAGGACGTACTAGAGCAAAGCAAAAGGCAACAAGAAAAGGGCATATATTAAGTATGGTTGTATTTACAGGTACGATTGCATAACATCACCCATTTGAATCGTAGGACATTACTAACATACTCAACCATACTGTAGGTATATGTGCTCAATCAAGTCATCCAATTTTGTATCTCTAGGTGTGTACGCTTTGTTTGTGTTTTGACACCTTCACTAATATTGCATCATTTTGTGTCATATTGCGTCAGTTTGAGTCATTTTGAGTCATGACTCAGCAAGACCGACAACTGGTGAAAACTTTGGACACTGTGGTGAGAAAATTTCAGCAAAGTGACAACTCCTAAAATTCCAACAACTTGCACGACTCAAACTGAAGATGGTGTGACGACTTGGAGAACAAAAGTGCAAAATAATGGCTCAAGTGAAGACACATGAGTCGTCAATATGCTGTAAGTGACGACCTAGTGACAACCCAGTTAGTTGTCAGTTACGACCTTGTGATAACCCACTTAGTCTTCAGTTACAACACAGTGACAATCCACTTAGTCATCAGTTACAACCCTGTGACAAGCCAGAGAGTCATCAGTTTTGACCAAGTGTTGACCCACTTAGTTGGAAGTAACTGCCTGGTGACAACTGACTGATGACTATGACTATGAGTTTAGGTGTAGTCATGATGCATGACATTTTTTACTAGTACTTACTATGTAGATGACTTCTGGAACAAAATGACTATATGTTACGACCTCATGACAACCTACTAAGCTGTCTGTTACAACCTAATGAGCTCACAGAGTGGTCAGTTACAACCTAGTGATGACCCCCAGAGTCCTCAGTTACAACAAGGTGACAACCTATTTATGTTGTCAGTGAAAGAATTAACTGGCAACTCGAGCAACCCAACTGACAACAAGTCACAACCAGACTATTTTAGATGTGACTGCAGTGATGACTCTTGCCAAAATCAGTCGCAAAAGGGTAGATATTTTGGGCAAGCTGTCTGTATTGCAGTGGCGCAGAATGACGCAAAGTGACTCAAAATGATGCAGAAATAATATTGCAGTTTGGCATCATTTACGTGAATATCTCATGTAAATAATTGAATTGTATACTCCAGTGAAACTTTCTGTGAGAGTGGTATATTTCTGATATTTGCTAAATTTGTCCGTTGAAAAAGTGGTGTCAAAAATATAAACAGATTTCCTCCATTTCAAAAAAGATATAACTTGCCAGTTCTTTCTGGGTAGATTTGTTGGATCAATGGGCCGTGTTTACTTGGCAAAGGGAATGATCTCTAAGTGTTCTGTACAAGCTTGATGAGTTGACTTGATGTTTTTGAGGGGGTGGTGACAGACAACAATTTTGAGGGCGAGGGTCCTTGAAAGTGAAGGGCCCTTCCTCAATGGCTCTTCCAGGGAAGATGGAGTTAATGATGGGACCTGTCTGAAGGAAGCAAGAAAAAGTGGACAGAAGATTCAAGCAGTGATAGATTTTGTGTGACCTATGGGCCATGGCGTTGGCATGTGCAGCAATATTTTTGCTGTCATTGCTGTCATTACTTAGACCATTGGCATGGTGAGCTTTGTTTCAGGTGTAACATGATGATACCACCCGAAACAATTGAGTTAATGTTATTCATGTTTCAGTTTGACACTAAGCTCACTATTTCATTTACAGCAAATGACTATTTTTAACATACATCATTGGTAGGATTTTTATTGTTTACAAATTTCCAGAAGTCCTAAAAGTTGCAACTTGGAGTCTTCAACTGTGTCAGATGTTGTCACAAACTTTTCAGGGCTGTCACCACGTTGTCAAAAAGGTTGTTGCAATGTAGTCACCAGTCATCATGTAGGTTGTCACACAGTAGTTGCCAGTTGTCACTAGGGTCATAACCAGACCTTCACTGAGGTTGTCATGGTAGTCCAACACATGTCTTTATGCATGCCATCCTATGTAGCCTTTGTGGGACATGAACCAGAACATTGCCAAACTTCCTGCATATACTTTATGACATAAGAGTCAGTAAAGCCCCCAAACATCTTGGTTCTTCCAGGAAAGACATTAATGCAAAAAATTAGGGGGCTCAAATTATGGCAGGGGAAATTAATTTCCCACAAAAAAATAGATTGGCCCAATCACATAGCAGAACAACCACAAATTTCAAGATATATATTTGAATGGTATTTAGATCAGGTCCAAAGCTGGCCGATTTATCACAGTGGCAAATTATTGGTATCTTGGCAACTTACTTATTTACAATAGTGTATGGTATGGTACTTCCCCATCAGTTCTTGCACTGTCCTATGGGTGCATATCCTCCAGTCTGTGCAATATCTCACTCACCTCTATTGCTATGACACGGCATCCTCATTTGATGGCCACTTAATCTCAATCACTTCCACCTCTCAAACTGCAGAAACATATGCAATAACTAGGCAGAGATTGTGCTTAGTTATTGAGGACGGTTAGATTTAAAAAAAGGAATAGTAGACACTTCAAACCATTCATTCTTTTTGAATAGTAGCATTTCTTATTATGGTTCTGGCAACAGTCATCCATGACAAAGCTTAAGAAACACCAGTTGAACCATTGCCTAGGAAGTCTTTCTCTTGCAAGACAATTCATAGTTCATTGAAGCTGTAAATCCTCTAATTACAACAATTGTCTCTTTTCATGAAGCTTGTTTCCAAATGGACATCATGCACTACTACTACACACACTTAAGGATGGTTACCAACAGGTCAGTCCTCTTTTGAATGGTGATGAATTTTTTCTGTACAAGGTGAATGGTACAGCCATCAGGATAAACCCTGACCCAAGTATTCTATTTGCCATCAAGGAAGTTTTGTCTTGTTTTGTCATTGAGACAAAGCGGCATGGGATAAAGGTTAGTACTCACATACTTTTCCAAGAAGCATATCATTTGCTCTCAAACTTTAGGAGCAAGACTCTCCATCAGATGCTCTACAAAACAGATGGGGCTCACTCATTGTGCAGTAACCTTACACCGCCCAGAAGAACTTTCATGAAACAGAAGAAGAGTCAAAGCACTTAATGAAGGTTATGGCAGTCTAGGTCATGTGGAAAGTTCTATGTGATATCATCATGGATCAATCCACGATCCCTCACTCATTTCATTCCACCAAGATGATGGGTGACAAGAGTACAACAGCAATCCATATCTGTGCATCAACCACTGATGCAAAGCAAGTTATGCTTGCTCTAAAATTTAAATGCAAGCAGAAAATGTTGTAATTCATGCGTATCTTAAGAGTGCTCCCAAATGGATTCATCAAAAACCATGAATATGTTGCATGTCTAGATAGTTCCATTAGACATGCCAGAATAAGGCATGGACGGATAAGGTTTTCTTCCTCATTTTGGATGTGTATCAAGTCCATCTGATGGGTTTGATTGTTAATCAAATCCAATAACTTGGAATCGTAGTTGTTCACATTCCTTTGGGCTACACATACTTGCACCAGCCCATGGTTGTTGGAAGCACCATAATGACAAAGGTTTGCACTAGGGAGAAATGGGATGATTAGATGGAGGGAGATAGAATTATTGATTGTCATGCCCGACCCTTTTATATCATATGCTATCTAATACAACGAGATATATCCTACTTGTAGTAGTATCTCAATTATACGTACTTAATGTTGTGTCACAACAAGTGATGATACCCCAAGTATTATCTCCATTGCTAAGTCTGTAGTGTCGAGACCCAAAATGCTGCATCAAAAGTTGATTCATCCCACAATGATGAGGTAATTGATCTTGCTTCTTTGGCAGACGAACCCTCCTTGTTCCTTGATGCCGGTGAGAAAGCATGGAGTGGATATCATTTGTGTGCACCGACAGGGAAAACATCCAACATCTGGAAGTTCCACCTCTTGTTTCATCAAACACACTAAGATAAGCAAAAGAAAGCTAAGTGTCTCTTTGTTGGATGCAATCACGAGGTCAACATCAAAGCTGGATCAAGTGGCTTGCGTTCACATCTTAAATTTAAGCATACTTCTGCTTGGGATGCTATGAATACCCAAACTTATGATGCCAATTTGGAAGCTAGTAGCAGTGGATCGGCCTCTGTCATTTCTATTAAAACAACCCATCCTTCTCACCAACCCAGAGACCCTAAAGTGAACCTCATTTACAACAACTATCCTAAGCAATTGACTATTGAAGAGAAAAAGCAGATGTTTCTTGGCACAGCTACCAATTGGGGCATTGATCAGAATATTCCATTTTCAGCATCTGAAGCACCGTTGTTCCATAGAATGTTGATGCATTCAGTCATGATGCATGTAAGATTGTCACTCGTGCTAACAGGGCTTCTGTTCGTGAGAATGTACGTCTCTATGGATTGTGAACAAAGTTGACGACAAAGCCTGACATGAAGAAGCACAAGAGTTCTTGGACTTCTGGCCACAGGACTAGTTCTACGAATGAAACTTACACATGCAACACTTTCCACTACATTGAGAATTGGGAGAAGCACAACAGACTCATTGACCTTGAGGTCTTTTATGGTAGCACCAAAGGAAAGGACCTATACAAGTATCAGAAGAAGATTTTGGAGCTAGATGCAGATGTATTGTTTGTATTCGTGGCTGTTCTTGATACCACAGGCATCATGGGAGTGCTGACACAAGAATGTCAAAAAGACGGACATGAGGCAGCATACTGCACTGAGCACAGTTTTCACTTGAATGCAAGCCTCGCTTTTAAAGGTGATATCATGTTTATATGCTGCTGCAATATTATTGATTACATGCTTGGCTTGATTTCAGTAACCAATATTATTTGCTTGTACAGAGGAGATCTACCTGGTGCTGATGGAGTCATGAAACATGCACGGTCCTTAGTTGAGTTCTTCATGAAATCTTCTCAAAAGACAAAAGAACTGAAGGACATCCAATCCATACTTTCAAACGTCTACACCCGTAAAGCAGTTGGTGTGCTACAAGATGTGATTACACGATGGTGGTCTACTCATCGCATGGTAAATAGTCTCATTTATTTGTGCCTGACCTTGCAAATGATGGTTGCCAACAATGTAATTGATGCAGACATTTTGCCCAACAAAAACCAGTGGAGCATACTGGAAGATGTTGAGAAGACTCTTCTCACGATGTCCGAGTGGCAGCGGGTCCTCGAAGGGGAGCACTTGGTCACAGCATCTCTTGTGATGGTAGCTGTCTATCAGATTCATGCAAACTATGTGAAAATGATATCAGATGGAAGCACTAGCGCTCCTGCTGTAGCGTTGGCCCAAATTCTTTTATAAGATTTTGATTAGAGATACCATCCAACTGATTCTGTTTCAGGAAAAGTTCGTTATACCAGGAAAGCAGACATCGGCTTCCGTAACAGGTACACTGGAGTCCATCAATATTTTGTCATTGTATCCATGCTTGATCCTTGTATTAAAAATATGTTGCCACAAATGATGGAAACCAACCAATACAAACAACTCAAAGAAGATGTTAATGTGTTCATGGTTGAACAGAAGCAGCAGGATATTGCTAAAAATGATGACAAGTTGATTGAGAGTACAAAAGATTCCCAAACAAAGTTGATGGATGATGATGAGGATGAAGACAGTTTGTTTGGTGATTTGGATGATGGGGGTGTTGCTGCAGCAGTTGAGATGAACTCTTGTGACGTTGATTTGAATAATAACTGCAATGTTGAGTTGGAAGCTTACCTCACGGACAATGGAATGAAACTGAAGAAGGAAATCAACAAGAAAGAGTACAACAATCCTCTTGAATGGTGGAGGGAAAATGAACACAAGTATTCGGTACTTGCAGAGCTTGCGAAGCTGTCTTTATGTATTCCTGCCATTTCAGCACCATGTGAGCGAATCTGGGGCAGGACTTCACAAGTCTTATCACTGAAACGAGCCCGTATCAATGATGATGTAGCATCGGGGATCGTATTTGTGAAGGAAAATGTTGACATTTTGATTCAGTACTACAATGGAGTGACCATGAATCGCAAGGATACCTTGCCTTTTTGGTTGTCTGGACTCACAGATTGCTTCGATACTCTAAAGGTTGATGATGAAATTGATGTTGGGCAAGATCTCTTTTAAGAATTATGAACTCCAGGCCTTTTGTTGTGGCTTGTATTGAATTAGATTGAACTTCAAGTGCATTTGATCATGTTTACAGTACAAATTAGGTAATTTTCCATCATGGCAGAAAATTTCCACTTTCCATGACTTTGGATGGAAAGGAATGGAAAATTTTCCACGACCTGTTGGAAAGGAAAGGCCAAATGGATTCATCAAAAACCATGAATATGTTGCATGTCTAGATAGTTCCATTAGACATGCCAGAATAAGGCATGGACGGATAAGGTTTTCTTCCTCATTTTGGATGTGTATCAAGTCCATCTGATGGGTTTGATTGTTAATCAAATCCAATAACTTGGAATCGTAGTTGTTCACATTCCTTTGGGCTACACATACTTGCACCAGCCCATGGTTGTTGGAAGCACCATAATGACAAAGGTTTGCACTAGGGAGAAATGGGATGATTAGATGGAGGGAGATAGAATTATTGACTGTCATGCCCAACCCTTTCATATCATATGCTATCTAATACAACATGATATATCCTACTTGTAGTAGTATCTCAATTATACGTACTTAATGTTGTGTCACAACAAGTGATGCACGTTCCTTGTGAAGATGTTTGGTTGAGATAGAAGATACATCAACCACCTTTTATGTAGCCATGATAATATTTTCTGAAAGGGTGAAACGGTTGAATTGTAAGTCACTGATTGTGAAGGAAAGAGCCATCACAGAAGTTGGTAGTGTAATGGCTCAATGGTGGCTATGGTAGCATTCCAACTCAGGCAGTAATTAATACAAGGATGAAAAAGTGTTTTGAGTGGTCTTTAATAATACAGTTAATTAATTAATAGTTTATTGATAATAAAATGATTATGGCAGTTTAGTTTGTCATTTCTTTTATCATTTTTGTTCAACTTCTATTGATCTAAATTGAGAGCAAGAACAATGTCATCTGCATAATGATGGTTATGATGGTAGAGCTTTGACATGGCCTTTTGCAATGATCCAGAATGAATTCCTTTGTGATCTCAAAAAGGGAACCATCCAACCAGCAGCCATTCTCTCCTGCTGTGTACTCCCTTGCCAGGAAACAAATGCAACAACACTCCGTACCATGGTCATTGATGGTGTAATGCTGGGGCTTGCATTGCACAAATATACATATACCTATGCAGACAAAGAACGAAAGCAAAATCATGGTGATTGGGAACCAGAGAGTTTCAACACCCAAATGGATCAACTCACAGTTGCGCCCGTTATTGCAATGCAAAAAACTGAGAAGAACAATCCTCTCCATGATGAATCCAGTCATGTTGCTTGGGGAGTATTCGACATGATGAATGTGTTTTGAGTTGTGTGGTGAGTTTTGCAATGAATACACTCTCAACAACCAGCCAGAGTTATGGGGACCTATGCATATGTGTGCATTGCTGGTGACAAGGAGAAACCACTCTTGAAGGTTTTAGTTCAAACAGGATGTCTACACAGAGGAAAACGCAAACGTCAGAGAAAATAACCGGATGGAGCTTATGCTGGGGTCGTGCTTGAGACCCAGCTTATACAGTAGGTACGTTACACCTAGTCTTAATTACAGCCCGTCAGTCATCAAGTAGAGCATGTTGTCAAATATCGAATATCTCTTAGTAAATTGTGCTTAAGCTATAATTTAACAGGGGGGAGGCACGGACACTTAGTCTTTCTTTTCCGACTGAGCAGAGCAGCAGCAATGTTGCCACACAGAAGATCAGGAATATCAATCTTCTTCATACCCTTTGTTGGGTGTAATCAGCCCTATGGCGGGCTAACTCCCGTCGGGATCATGGCTGATCCGTCTCGGGACATTGGTAGTCTGATTACTGTGTAACCTGTTGGAATCACTTGTCTGGGACATGTCCGTGCTGCGGGAGGCATTGGCAGCAGAAAGGGCACTGGACACATCTGCTATCCAGTACAAACGATCGGCAGTGGATCCTTTTCCTAGTGAGTGCAGGTCTGGTTGAAGTAAAGCACGGTGTTGGGGTAGGACATCTGCAGGGTCCGTGGAGAGCAAGTGCAGGACCTTCCACATGATCTCATCATGTTCAACTACTGTCCTGTTTTCAACCAGCCTGAGATGAAGTTTGGTGTTGCGATACACCCACTGGTTGTGTGTGATTGCAAGGAGGTTGCTGACTAGTTTGGATGCCCATGTCGTAATATGCATGCGCGATGAGTGCTCGGCCAGTCTGACCTGTTGCAGTTGAACTAGCTTCCGGCTGATTCTACCTTCTAGGAAATTGTCCCAACCAAGAGTGTCATGTTCGTGTGCAAAGTCTTGTAAGTGTGGGTATGTTGTGGTGAGTTCTATCATGGAGCCTTCTCCTCCGCTGAGCAGGTATGTTGCCAAACATGTCGTCAGGTCCTCATCAGCATGTGTTTCGCCTAACCAGGCAACCAGATTGGAAATAGAGTGAGAAAGAGCCATGCGCCTACCCGGATCTGGACAACGAGTTATATGAGCGGCCGATTCATCTGGACTGCCACAGCAGGGACATATGTTGGCGACTGATGAGTCGATTCTCGACAAGTGCCGGTTCGTACCACAAAAGCCGGAGACGTGTTTAGTCATCCATGTTCGAAACATCTGAGGATAATGTACCATTGCTTTATTGACTCCCTCCCAGTAGATGGATGGGAAGACGAAGCGACTGACGATGTGTTTGCGTTCGAAGAGGGCAGTAGCCGCGGCTCTTCCCCAGTGGTCATATAGGGCATCTTTTGTAGACGACGTAACCTTTCTACCCCCAATAAAGATTCGGACGGGTTCTAGAGGATACAGAGGTTTGCCGCCCGAAGAAGCAGCTATGCACTGTTCTAGTTCCGTTTTTGCCAGTAGGTCGGCCATCACGTTTAATTGCTGCGGTAGGCCTAAATTAGCAAAGCTTGTACTATCATCAAGGTGCCCGTAGACATGCCGATAACTCACTTGGTGCGGTAGGAGCATCAGGTTTCTTTTGAGGAGGTGAAGGACGTCTTGTTGCACCTGATGTTCAGGCAATGCTCTCAGGTAGGCATTCCCGTGACATACTACCCCCATGTTGTCACAGTAGATGGGTATGGTAGCTGTCCTGGACGGTGGTGTGGCACATATGGATAATGCCCGGAGAAGCACAGTTGCAATGACCCCGCCGATAATCTCGCCTCGATAGTTGGATGCAGTCTTGGCATCGGAGTGTTCACAAAAAGTGATGTGCGTCATGTTGGCGCTGTAGGAGCAGATAAGTACCACCGCTGCCGAGCAAGTAGAGCATGTTGTCAGTAATGAAACATGAGAAAACAAGATCACCATATTTGCCGTAAATTCTTCATATGATTACCATGTGAACATCTTTGCAGCATTGGGTGTTAGTATAAGGGTAGGCAATCCAGTTCACCAAGTGAGAAGCATACGAGAGCAATTCTTTGTCTTGCACACTTGTGCAACGAAAGGCTGACACACGATACACAAAGATGTGATATTAAATGTATTTGTAACGGGCTGAAATTATGAAAATAGTGGTTTGCTTTCCTGATGAAAAGTTCATTGCAGGCACTCCCCGCAATTTCATGCTTGCCTACATGGGGAGTGTGTTGACTCAGTGAATACTTGACATGTTTATGTGCCATAATTATTACATAGAATATGTGAGCTCCTTTGTGATGCTATTTTCTGTACACATTGCTGACTAGGCGAACTCGGGTTGCGTTGTCAGATCTCTTGCAAGAAAACACAACCAAAATGAGATGATTCTAACCGCGTCATGCATGACAAGCAAAAAGGGAGCTCAAGGGATTATGGAATCCCGACTTGCGGCAATGTACTTCTACAAGACTATAATATGCGTGATGCTAACAGCATCATCCATAACACTCATTACACGTCATATTCCTCAGGACCGCTTTCTAGATACTTCGGATTTGGAACCTCCTTTCACAGTACTGAGCGGAACATTCAAAGGAATATATCCATTTTTACCATTTGACTTGCAATACCCTCTGGAATGCTGATGTTCATAATCACCTGCTCTTTGGTTTTCAGCATCGTGCTTGTTACTCGGGTCCAGTCGCTTTCGTCCCCACATACTCGTCTCTAAGTCTTCGCGAATTCGATACCATTCCATGTGAAATTGTTGACAAAGATCCTCCTGTATTTGATTCTCATCTATCGCGGGACACTCCCACGGTTTTTGGCATATTCTGAAATGGATGGTTACCACCTTTAAAAATAAAAATGTGTTGGTAATCAGAAAGACACTTCCACCTAAATCAGATAACTATGAAAACTCTCTCACCTCTTCTATAGGGCGGGAACGACAGTCTTCACATTGGTCGCTTTCGTCAGGGCGATTGTATCCATCTTTGCATCTACCACTAGGAACATACTTGGTGGGCTGGTCACGTGGATTATCCGCCATGTTATTGTACACGCAGCGATTCAATTCCACTCCAGTGCCAGGATGAAAATGATCATAAAAATATGGAATGATTCCTTGAATTGTCATTGACCCAAAGAATGGACCAAAACCCAATCCTCCCCACCCGCCTTCAGCTCGGAAGTCGCCTTTGCGAATGAGCGTTGAAAATTCAGCGAAAGCTAAGAGGGAAGGGCGAAGCACGAGGAAACCTCCCTGAACTCCCACATGCTTCATTCCTCTGTGTGCCGTGTTGTAATCCCGTGTGAAGAAGGCGTTGATATCGTTAGTGCTACCCCAACGAGTTGAGACTATGGGTTTGCCAAATGCAACTTCTACGCCTCCGTTGCTCCAATTAGTTCCTACACCATCGATCATAGTATCGAACAAACTGTCCATTGGCTTCAAAACCAACGTATCGAGATCCAAATGAACTACAGCTGGGTGATCAACCAAAGTGTATGCGTGCAATTTGACGAACTCCTTTTCTCCACAACAGCCATCACTTGATATATTTTCTCTTAGATACTCCCCTTCAATGTATTTCGAGGCAACCGGCGCACTTCGGATCAACACTTTATACCCCAGTGGTTCCAACTTTGGGCGAGCACAATGCTCAGCATCCGGATGTACTAACGCATACATCTTGTAATCGTACTTGCTCACACTTTCGACGTTCCTCACAGAGTTCATGTGAATGGAATGCTTAAGCACCGCTGCACCGTCTGTGATCCCGGCCCAAAAATCGTCTCTGAAGCCATCACCTTCCGGACATCCGGTGATGGTAATGGCATATCCTATTGTTGCCTTCGTATCATAACTGGCACTGGACTCTTGGATTTGCTGAACATGCCCTACGAGGCCGGAAACCCTGATACCACCACGACGGAAGCCTTCAGCGAGAACTGCGTCGCTTTGGGATGACTTGCGGAAAAGATAATAGCCAGCAGCAAGAATTGATAGCGTTCCCAAGAGAAAGCACTGCAATATCGATTCAAATGATAAGCGAGGCTGATTGTGTTTTGAACCACGGCGTGAGCTGAAATCCATCTTCGGATAGGCTAACGAACACATGCCTGCTAAATGACCAATCATGGTTCGAACACTTTTGGCCATCGGGAACTGTAGCGCTAATGCAAATAAGCCTTTACTCAGTCCGAGTAGTAGTATCATCGCAACCGAGACGCCCTCCCGAAGCGCACTGCCGGCCACCGGGCCGCTCTATCCCACATTATCTATCCTCCATACTTCTCACGATTGCGGAGATCGATCTTGGGTAAGGTAGAACCTCGGTAGAAAAATAATTGCCGCAGCCGACCACATATGTTGTTTTTGTTAGGCCCCTCCGCTCTCGTGTTCTACCATCTCATTTTTTTACGAAAAATGGTAACAGAAAAGTCCTATGTCAAAATCCATATTGGTGTCGTAGTACGTACCTATCCTACCGTAGACACGACAATTGTACGATAAAAATGAGTTCTTAGAAATGATGTGTGTAGAGATAAAAAAAGGGTTATGTAATTGCGCCAATGTATGTCCACGGAAAGTTCGATCCGCTGAACGGACAACAAATGAGCGTTTGAAGTGTGTGCGAAAAAGGCATGAGTCAAAAATGACCTCGAATAAGTGGTTTTGGGTGTAACAGATACATCCCGTTTCGAGCGTCAAATGCAAGTCGTAACAGGGTGTAAATGAAAGAAGAAGCGTTCGCAGGTCGAAGATGCATGGTTCTCAAGTGATTCGCACTCTTGAATAATAATCGTGTGCACATGACGTACATCTGTTAGGCCAAAAGCTTGTCAAAGTTCTATTGCTAAGCATTTGTAAAATCGTCTTTGCGATTCCTTGTCAGTAAAAACTTTGCGCAGGATTTGCAAAATGGCACTTTGCAATTCCTTGTCAACTGTGGTTTAGCTCGGGATTTCTGCAATTCGTCCAGTTTGGCATCAATTGGGAAGCCCAACACGAACGATTGGCATCCAACGCCCATTTGCTATGTCAGAATGATGCCAACTTGAAGTGGCGAACCCATTCCTTTTTCACCCTTCCTAAGCAAACTCAATTGCTAAGGAATTGTAATCACGTACCTACAGTTCCGCGATTACAATTGCTAAGGAATTGTAATCGAGAACTGACAATTCCCTAGGAATTGTAACTCAGCCATCACCACCAAATCCAGAACACCAACACATTTTCACAGGTTACGATGGGAATTCCTAAATGTCAATAAACTGACAGCTGGATACGTTTTGGTGCCATATTTTGGTCAGTTGCTTCCAAACTGTCAAAATTCACACTATTTAAACCTAATTAGGCTGTGGTCAAAGAATGGTTCTACATACTCCTAGGCATTTTGCAAATCCTGCGCAAAGTTTTTACTGACAAGGAATCACAAAGACGATTTGACAAATGCTTAGCAATAGAATTTTGACAAGCTTTTGGCCTAACACATCGACGGCACGAACTTGAAGTTAAATCCAAATGTGGAAAGGGGTCCGCAGGACCCATGGCATCCTAGTTGATTGTACTAGCTACCACTATGGGGACCTAGTTTCTGCAGCTAGGATATTGCTAATCTACTATAGTCCTTTTGCCAAGAAATGGACTGTTGCTCCCAAGACAATTTCTGAAATGACTATAGTCCCTGAATTCTAGCAAGTGTATGCCAGGAAGATCCGGAAATTGTGAAAGGAGGGAAGTATTGAGAAGAAAATTGTGTGAACGTGGTATTGGCAGTTATCAAGACGAAAGTATTCTTTCAAATTTTTTGACTTTATCAGAAATGGATATGTAATGGAAAATCGGCGAGCGTTGCAAGAAAGATGTACATTAAGGTGTCCGCGCAACCCAGGATCGTTTGTGAATTGTCGACGATTTGTCGACAATTTGTGTAATCCGAGTTTTACTCAGTTGAAGATACTCGTGATTTTACGTCACATTTTTCTACTCAACGTCATTAATCGTAAATGTGTTTTACTTTAAATCAACAACTCGCAATTCAACAATTCGCAATTTGTCGACAATCTAACAAATCAGGGTTTTGTTGACAAACACCTAGATACTGGTATGTTTCTACGTGTAGTCATGTTTGGAGCATTGGCACGCATTTTTGAGAGTCCCCTCATAGCATCGCCCTCTCTCCATCTTGATGCCTCTTGATGCCACCCTCTTCTTCTCCTCAAATCATCGTCATTCTTATTTCTCTGCTCCATCATTCAGTCCTCTGTTATCGTCCACAATGACATCGTCGTTACAAGAACCATCATTGGACATCAACCAGAATTCTCCAGCTGAATTGTCGGAGGCTCTTGTGCCTGCTCGTCCACACGCAGTAGCTGGTCACGTAACTTCTCCTGTGGTTCTTGCTCCTACCGAAAGGAATTTCTCTTCGAAATATTTCCGCCCTCTTCTGATGAGTGAGCCCCCCATTCACGCAGTCACCTTTGACATTCCCGATCGCAAGGGACATTTGTCCGAACAGGTTTTTGAGCGGTCTCTCCTGTACCGCTATATTGCGAAGCAAAGTTCTGGGAGAGCCTACCGATTTGTATTGCATCCTATCACCGGATGTTCCATTCGCCGCAATGAAGCTCTCCCTAAAGTCTCTAGAGTTAGCAGCAAAATTCAAGCTGTAATCAATAGAGAGTGTGAGTCTAGGGGTCTTTCCTTCATCGAGGACGACCCTCTCACTCAGGTGGACTTTGACACAATGGTGCGAACAATTCGCAGAGTCACACGCCCGTAAGAAATCATTTTTAGTGTTTTTTCCAACATATCAATCACGAGATTGCACTCACATAAATTCTATTCCCTCAGCACTATTCGGAGACGTGAGATTTACGTTGATACTTCCAATGTTTCAGATGGGGTTGGAAGATAGTGATGATGCAAATCAAGCGTCCTCCCCCCTACCGTGGCATACCTCCTCCATGGCTCCAAAATTATTCCTTGGTCAACCTATATGACCAAGAAGATGACAGTGACAGAGAGGATGATGAGATTCTTGGAATTTTCAACTCTAGACCTGAAAGTGCAAGGAGTGTTCGACCACATATCCTTGAACCTTGTACAACAACTCATCCTCCTTCTCCACCTCCTCCTTTCTCCGAGCAACAAACACAATCACCAGTTACCCAATCAGCTTGGCATTCATTAATTAATCCTAGATGCCAGGTCCCATTTGGTGGGTTCATTAATGCCGAAGGTACCGCCATCCGCAGTAATGCTCACGCTGCTCTCATCGGGGTACTCCAGTTAGCACAAGGACATCCCGATGGCATATTTGGTGCTCTTGGTCAAATAATCGCAACAATTGGATATCCCAAAATCTTGATGCTTTGTTTTGGGATGACAGTGCTCTCTCTTGTCTCGCACGTGTCTCCTTGCCAGTGTTCCAGCGGCATTTCAGTCGAGCGTGTCAGCTTGCTCATTCCATTTATGAAAGAGACCATTTGAATGACACAACTGGCACTGCACATGAAGATATCCCAGAATGGGCATGCCCTTTCTTTGGATTGTTTGAAGAGCAGACAAATCAAGATGAACGTAACCCATCAGCTGCCCGAGTTTGTGATGAGCGCAGAAACATCGCATTGAGTCTTATTGGTCATCAGGCTCCACTAGGGTTTTGTGCTAGTGGGCATCCCATCAAACGAGGACTGAATCATCAGGAAATACTGGAAATGAGGCCACCATTTGTCAAGTTGTGGGAGAAGCTCATGTAGAGAGAATGAACCCGGACGATCTTGAAAACTTTTTGATTGAAGGAAGGAATGATACCAGAAATCATATCTCCGCACAACGTGGCTTCCGATCTGGCATCCGGTGTCGTAATGTTCATCTGGATTTTCGACCTGGTAGAAATGGCCCGAGCGCCAAGTTCGATTGTATTACCGGGACATATGCCTCTCTCAGTTGCTTGTCAGACGAAGTAGTTCGTGCCTTTGCTGCTCTGATTGGTGGAAGTGGTGAGCATGTACAATTTACTCGTTATGAAGATACTCTAGCTAGGGTTAGCTTTTTATTGAATATTAGCCAAACACAATTGGCGGTAAGTCACCACCTAAATGATCCATCAACTACTTTGGAAAGCGATCAGCAGTTTTATCAAGATGTCTTGTAGACTCTTGAGTCCGAACTTTGTCAATTCAGAGATCAAGATAGTAGTGCTCCAAATAACTAAAACAGTCCTTCGAAATCAACAATAATAGTCAAGATGTCTTGGAGGCTCTTGATGTGGAACTTTGTTGATTTGGAGTAAACAATAGTAGCCGATACATAATTGAAGTAAATATTGTTTCTTGAAGCTCATATTATTTAGATTGTATTGTTCCTATTTTTGCTGTGACCGTACATGAATTGATAAACGTTACCCAAGTTGACAGCTGGTGGAGGCTCTAAAGTCTCTTCCAAAGGAATATATTCTTCAGGAGAAGGAGGAATTTGGCCAAAATATTGACACCTTGCCCCATTTAAACAATGATAACAGTTTTGAATAAAAATGAAACAAGAAACATCCTCCTGACCTTCACACCGTGATTCATCAGCTGTCATTGTCTGGGTGCATTGAAGATTCTGAAATGAATGTTGTGATCTGAAAAATGTGTTCAAGGCTCTCTCTTAAGGATGCTAATCGAACATTTAGTAAGTGCAAAGGCGGCATTGGGTTTTGGAATCGGGGTATGATTGCTGACAATGTTCAAAAGATGCCATCTCCGTATAAACAGGGGTAGAGTTGTCCCTGACGATGTGTTCCATTAAATAGAGAGACCAGATAATCATTTAATCCGCTCATGTTTAGAACTCCATTATCATTCTGTCTCAGTTCAGCAATGAAAACTGAAGCAATAATCCCAATGGGTAAATACAAAACTTGAGCTTTGAGACCATGGCTTCGTAGATATCCCGAATAAAAAGCTCGTTGAATGTCAAGATCAATGTTCCTTGAAATAGTATCACCCACCCGCAATGTTTCCGTTGCAAAGTCATCAATAAAACCAAAAATTAGGAAAGAATCAAAATCAAAGTGATGGACAATCCATTCCTCATTGACCGTTTGTCCATCTACAAATTGGTCTCCCAAAGAGCTCCGTCACTGAGAGAATCATGAATCAAATAACAACACCTGTCCAAGTATCTTGGAATCCATTGCTCGAGACTTGCGCCTGAAATCTTATGGTAGAAAGTCAAATACAGATGTTCAATCATCATCTTGATCATTTTTGAAAATAATCTTGGATCCCCAGAGAATGTGTGTCTTGCCTTGGCTGTAAAAGGAGTCCCTTTTATTATATGACACAAGGTGACGATGAAGCACTCCTCCCCTGTAAATGTGTGACGATTCTTGGTTGTAAACCTATCTAGGATCCACCAGAAAACAAATAGCTTGTTGAGTTGATATGGTGAAATTCTGAACCAGCTATCACAGTCGTCCTGAGAGATCTCTTCCAATGAACGGTACCAAGGAGGTTCAAATCTTCGTCGACGGCAAACAAAAATTGACATATCCTCTACGTACCGCAGGGACAATTCACCACATGCTTTTACCCATTCAAATAGAAATAAAAATCTGTCAATGCTGCTTTTGACTGTGGTCAAGGATTGTTGTAGGCGATTGATTGAGTCTTCGCGGAATCTGTTGATGCGGCTTAACATGACCTCAATACAACGGTGGATTGTCATAAGGACACAGATTGCATGCATGATGTACAATGATAAGTCCAGAAGTTTGACTGAAAGCTGGAAAAAAACTTCTTGTTCCATATTTGTGCAGGAGAGAGGGAAGATGTGCTGCAATATTTGTATGGGGTGTCTCTTTGTGTCCGTTGTATACCATTTTCATTTTGCTCCTCCACATGATCTCTGGAGCCATGATCATTAGAGGATTCTGACATCTTTGTGAACAAATCAAATGGAGTTGAGTGGAGGTGACTATTACGCCTTTCGCGCAGACAATGAGTAGCAGTAAATGGGAGACAATCCAAACCCAGGGATGATTATGTAGACTGATAGCATGCAGTCCAATAATGTGAAGCATAGAGAAGGGGAGACGTCGGAGAGAGGTGGTGTGAAAGTGAGTGATGGGTGGCATGGGAGAGCTGAAATAAGGTGTCGGCCCAACCCTGAATTGTTTGTGAATTGTCGACGATTTGTCGACAATTTGTCAAATCCGAGTTTTACTCAGTTGAAGATACTCGTAATTTCATGTCACATTCTTCCACTTTACGTAATTCATTGTAAATATGTTTTACTCTAATTCAACAACTTGCAATTCAACAATTCACAATTTGTCGACAATCCAATATATCAGGGTCTTGTCAACAAACACGTAGATACTGGTATGTTTCTACATGTATTCATTTTTGGAGCATTGGCAAGCATTTTTGAGAGTCCCCTCATAGCACAGTGTATTACATCTAACAAATTGCCAACAAATCGACAAGTTGCGTGGGCACCAAAACTGTTCAGATTTGTGATTGTGATTGTAATCGTAGTTTAATGAAATAAAAATAATCGGAGTGTCTGATTTGACAATTAACATTCGACAATCAACAAATCACAAATCCAGTTTGCGCAGACACCTTAACGGGCAGCGACTAGAAAAAATTATTTTGTCAGACCAGGTCAGACACAAACTATTGACTACCTATAAAGTGTATTACATCTGACAAATTGCGAACAAATCGACAAGTTGCGCGGACACCAAACAGTTCGGATTTGTGATTGTGCTTGTAATAGCAGTTTAAAGAAATAAAAATAATTGGAGTGTCTGATTTGACAATTAGCATTCAACAATCGACAAATCACAAATCCAGTTTGCATGGACACCATATTGAAAAGGATAGGTGTCCACACAACCCAGAATTGTCAATGAATTGTCGACGATTTGTTGACAATTTTTTGTCAAATCGGAGTTTTCCTAAGTTGAAGCTGCTCGTGGTTTTACGTCACATTTTTTTTGCATTACATCATTAATCATAAAAGGGTTTACTCTAAGGTGGGTTATTCGCGTTCTGTTTCACACTCACAAAAAATGGCCTCAAAACAAAATTGTGTGAAAATCATTATTAGCTCTGTCCCTTCAGGTTCTCACACATTTGTTCAACATTCCGGCTGGAACAAAGACAACCATCTTGATTTCCCCAGGAAGATCTGGCAAATTGTGAAACGAGGGAAGTATTGAGAAGAAAATCGTCTGAACAAGGTAGAGTACTGTAGTAGGCTGTTATATGTAAGCGAAAGCATACTTTCAATTTTTTTGTCTTTCTGAGAAATGAATATGTAACGGAAAATGGGCGAGCATTGCAAGAAAGATGTGCATTCAAAAGGACATTTGTAAAATATGTGTGGCGGTCCCAGTTCTAGAACTGGGACGCCCAGTTCTAGAACTGGGAGATTTGCTACAACCCCCATTGTGGCACCAACCCCATTGGGGCACCAGTGCCTTAATGGGGACAATGAAATCGTCCTAATTTTGGCACCAGTGCCTAAATGGGTCTTTCAAGCATGCCCATTATTGGCACTACTATTGTACTTAGTAGAGTTAGTGCTCCAATGGGGATTGTGGGTAATGAGCTGTCCCCATTTGGGCACTACCATCATAAGACACTGTTACACATGTACTTGGAAGACTAGCTAGATAATCTCATCTTTCACTCTCACAAAGACTTATCACTATCACAATAATTATTCTACTCTTTGTTTTCACACTTCTTATTGATCCCCCCATGGCATTTAGAATTGCAAAGTAATCCTGCCTTAAAACATGAACATCTTTTTGTTTGGCATGTACCATGTTTGCACCCACACCCAAGATGCTTTCCTTGCCCCCCAATGATGGAAACTGATGCCGCTGCTTTTCGTTCTCTGATCTTAGGTAACCCTGTCCACTCACCAACAACACCATCAAGACCCATGATGACACTTGTGGACTGTACAACTGTCAAGTAGCTTGGGTGATACAACCTGTCGAGAACTCCTGCTTTACAAGCTAAACGATAAAGTGGACAATTGTTCCCCTTCCTCTGCACAACCTCTACAGCAATCAAAGTCAAGTTCTTACCATCCACCTTTGTAGTGTCCACATCATGTAGAGGCACTTGGACAATAGATCCCACAGCTACAGCAGTCATTGAAGAGGAATCCTCAGTTGCCTTCTTCATGGCACGGCCTTGATTCACCATCGCTCCATACACATCATCCCTAAGTTTCTTCCTTGCCGGTGATTCATCGAGGTCGATTTCCTTCCCTTCCACTGCCTTCTTCCTCTTCTTGTCTGAATGTATTGCACTCCAGTAGTCTGTTATTGTGGGATGTCTAAACCACTGTCCCCACAGCAAGGACAGCTTTGTACCCCCATCATCTTCCACAGTGTCCAGCACACTTTCTCCAAATTCATCAAGAATTTCCCAGGTATTCTTTCGTACTTTCCTGCCAATAACACAGGTCCAAGGATCAGATAGACTATGCAACTTCACAACAATTGCAAAGCAAGAACGCAAGCTGGCCTCTTTTAAAGAAACAGGAGTTACAGGTGTCTCCGTTTTCAGGAGGATACTCAGCCATCTGTGATGACTATCATCCTGGTACGGTGGGACAGATGTGAGGTACAATGGCTTGAAATCCACATTACCATCTTCATTGGAGTGACTGCTGTTGTCAGTTTCTCCCCTGGGAGTAGTTGCCATTGGAGATTGCAATGTGTGGTCTCCATTATCTCCGGCAGTCAACAGCTCAGGAGGACTCTTCCTCATTGCAGGTGGTACCTCCATCCCATCCATAAGTCTGTTTGCAAAAGTGTAGTCCATGCGGGGGAAAGCCTGGTAACATATGCCACATTGAATGTCTACTTCGAGCCATCCAAAGTATGTGTTGCTACCATCCTTCACTGTAGCTTTGCGGACAAGTAGGTTGATGAACCTGTCAGTGACATTGTCCTGGAACCCGTCTGAATGGAATGTTCCTGTCATGGGAGGGTATTCTGGTAGTTCTGGGGATTCTGTGGGTTCTGGTAGTGGTGCTGTGACAGGATGATTCTTCTGTTTTGTGGAGACCGCCATACTTTTTTTTCCTAGGTGACTTCTTTTTGGCTGCAGGTTCAATGGTACCGTCATCGAAGAAGGATTCCTCCAGAGGAACATCGGTGTCCAGTCCCAAGCACGCCTGGGCATCCATTTCAGTAGCCAAACCTTCGAGAATGGTTGGATCAATCGGTAGGTTCAATATTCCGACCTGGGGATTCTGACCAAACATCAGATGGTATGGCGTTTTGCCACCTATAACACAATGAACCTGGGTGTTGCAGCGCCACTGGATAAAAGGGAGAGCTTGGGCCCAATGCTTCGACTTGTTTGCATGCATCCAATTCGATATTTTTTCCTCCACTGTCCTGTTCCTTCGCTCCACTCCCCCATTAGACTCTGAGTGTCTGGGTTTCCCAGTCACAAGTCTGGTTCCAGGCCACAGCTTCTTAATTTCATCCACGACACCAGAGCAAAACTTGGAAAACAGAAAGGGAGGATTAGGGTGGAGATGGAACAAGACAATGAACATTTCTAAATCACAGTTACCTCTCCATCCAACTGGACATGTTTTGACTTAGTAGCCCCTTGGCTAAACTCTGTCCCATTGTCTGCTTGGAGAATTGATGGTGGACCAAAGATGGAGAAGATGTTGATTAGCTCAACGGCCACTGCTTCGTGGGTCTTCTGCCTCAATGAGCTCAACTGGCAGAACTTTATGCCATGGTCCTGATAATCCAGGACATAATTGTAGGACTCATCAGGCATGCTCTGGAAATCAATTAGATCAATCTGAGCACGGACACCCATCCCTCTAGTTAATAGAGGTTGGTGACCTGCTTTTGACTTCCTTCTAGCCTTTGCCCCACAAACAGGACAGAACTTCGGGAAGATCTTGCAGACCCAACGGGGAATACTCTTCCCGTACTTGGCATTCACTCTCTTGTACAAACGCTTGGCCTTGGGGTGATCATTGCCAGTCTCCAGTTCGTGGATCTCACGAACCACATCAAATACACAACTGTAATTGGCAACTCGTTGGCAGGAATCCAAGGCCAACCCAGCCCCTTGTTTGTAGATGAGAGTGCTGGAGGTGTTGATGACCAGCACATCGTACCTCTTTAGCCACTTGTAGGCAATCTTGTTGGGGTAGCTCCTCATGATGGAAACTTTTGTCTCTTGTGAGGCATTCCTGATGGACAGGAAGAAGTTCAAGATTTTGTTGAACTGCACATCAGTCATGATGTGCTTGGCCCTCTGGTCTTGAGAGATGGTGGCAATCTTCTTGTCCACTTCAGCACAGAAGTCAGACTTCCTGCCAGAAAGGGCTCTGTCTTCCTCTTCCTCAGTTGGGAGCTCCTGAGGATCAGGGTCTTCATTTGAGGTACCTTCTGATACTGAACCGTCTGAGTGGGGGACAACAAAGTCCTCATCAGAATGGGATCCATTGCTGAGGATCTCCTCTTCTGGCTGTTGCTCTTCATCTTCAGCTGAGGAGAGATGATCACTCTCCATGGTGAAATACTCGAATTAGGTGAAATCGAACTGGGGAAAATGCAGTTCTTTTTTTACGAGCTCGTGATGCTTGTAATGAGAGCCACGGCTCCTGCGAGTTGCGTGACAGTGCAAGATTGCGCTCGCAAGTTCGCACTTGTTCTTTTTTTACGAGCTTGTGATGCTTGTAATGAGAGCCACGGCTCCTGCGAGTTGTGTGACAGTGCAAGATTGCGCTCGCAAATTTGCACTGCTTGTTATGGCTGTGGCAGCACGAGCGAACTCGTGGCACGCACTGCAAGATTACGAACACCTGCGTGAGAATGGTGTGCTGACACGATTTGTGTAAGCTGTGGCAAGTGGAAAATGGCTGTCGAGTGCGAGTGTGATGGCTGTCATCAACTCACGGATGTGTGAGAGAAAAAATAATGCAAGTGCATCAAATCTTAGGCTAACTATTAGCTAACTATTATACCTCAGAAAATTGGTGATAGTAGTTAGCCTTACCTCAGACAATATTCGTCCCCATTGGGGCACTGGAAAAAATTTTCAATGCAAAGTGCCACAACGGGGAGAAAAACGCCCAGTTCTAGCACTGGGCGAATTTTTGTCCCAGTGCTAGAACTGGGACGGTGCCATCATGGGGTCCAACATATACATACGACAGATTTACATTTGATTTTGGGGGATTACTTGCATCGATATCTTCTCGCCAAATGTTCCGTTGAAGGATTATTTCTACTTTTTACTTCCTTCGTTCCAAATTTTCCGGATCTTCCAGTACTATATACAGTGGTTATAATTTCTATACAAGTCCAGTACCCCCTAAATGGGCCCGCTGAACCTCATTTCTTCCAGAAATTGGCGTAGATCATCATATTGAAAATTATTTTCAGTGTATGGTACAATTAGGATGATGTTTTATTTGCCAAGAAGTGTGTCAGGTCATCAGGCACACTTTCTATTTATGCCCTAATAATGACTAGCAACAAAGTCGTCATATTGCCTCAGTCATAAAGAATTTTATTATTATGTGCATGATAGATGTAGTATCTACTGCTATATGTCTAATAATGTGATGTCTGCAGGTACAATACTATATTTTTATGTACTAAACCATTATAGCTACACTGGCATGCCAATCATGTTGGCACTCCAGTATACACAATGGCAGCTGCTACATTGGTACCAATTGATAAACTAGACCATTATAATAACTTGCACATCCATTATTAAAATTAGCAAGACCAATGTTTATACTGGCCCTGCCAATATGCCAACTTGCATCTAAAGTCATATTTGCACTGCCAGTATTTATAATGTTACTGCCAAAACCTATACAGACCTAACAAAATTGAACCTGGCTTTGTCATTATTCATATTACCTACAGGAAGGCACATCATGTTAGTTTTTGCATGTACAAATCATGATTTTCAATCGAAATGGATGACATCTTCATTGTCTAAATCATCCAAATTGGATTGTGTGCATCAGGACATGTGTGATCCACACTGTGGATGTTGATGGAGCGGTAGTTGTTATTTTGTTGATGCAATACTCATGTCTTGACTTGTTTGTGAGCACTTGATTGCTGGCCTCATGGCCAGAGCCTCCTGAGCTTGCTTGTGCTTGCTCATTGTGAATAGGCTTGCAAATTATTGCTCACATCATGCTTGTCTTATGACCAGAGACTTCTTCTCTCTGTTAGCATGGAGTTTTGACACTCTTCATTGAGCATTATGATTAAAGCAACCAGAACAATGAATTGAGAGGCTTTAAGTTTAATACAAAGTTGCCATGTTGTTCAAACCAAGAAATAGCAAAAATCTCAGAGATGTTTATCCTCTTTCCAGTAGAAAGGAATTATGTCTGACTTCTGTTAGTGTCGTCAAGTTAGGTCACACAAATGGTGACCATGATCACCATAAACATATTTAAACTGTTATTATATCCTAGTTTGGTTTGCCCACGGCAGAATTGAGAGCTACAAGCCATACAAAATCTCTTAACTAAACCTTGTTGGCAGGAAAGGAGTTGCATCAATTTCACAACGGAGACCCAACATAATGCTAGAAAGGAGCTTACCACAACCAAGTCCAACCGACCATCCTCTGCTCCCAAACCCAGTACACAAGAACAAATTGGAATATTTTTTGGTAAAGCCAACTATCGGCCTGTCATCTGCGGAAATGGGACGATGGCAAGCACTTGCGTCAATCAGTTCCAAATCAGGAAGATACACCCTGGCTGCATCCAGTAGTGCATCAATTCGCTCTAAATTGGTTTGTTTGTTAAGATTGAAGTCAACGAAACCAGAAAGCCTATACAAGTACTTGTCATCCACATTTCTCATCGCCATGGGCGCTGCATACCCGACTCCTCCAGGTAGAGTTATATTGTATTCACTTTTCACTTTCGATACAACAGTGGCAAGGTGCCCTTTCGCAGGATATACCGGGCACGGTACATTAAGGCTACTGCACAAAAATGTAGATCCTATACCACAGGCAACAACAACCGCATCCGCTTTTCTCGTTTTCTTATGTCGCTGTGACGAAGTGCAATTCCAAAATTAGGGCTAAACCAATGAAGCAAATGCGAAATAAATAATGGAGATAAATGGAGCTTACATCTTGGTCAATGACTGTCACTCCACGTATCAACTCTCCGTCTTCTTCGAGGGAGGTAGCTTCTTCTCCGTTAATTATCGAAAGACTATCGCCATATTCAGAATTTAACCGATACAACAAACTTTGACAAAATAAGCCAATGTCCCCAGAAGAATCGCTCTCCACTATACTCCCGTCCAATAATCTTGTTCCCTTCGCGCACCTGCCATAGTCGATTCGTTGGATCAGTTCATCAGATGGATCATCAAGACACTTCATGTTGTATTCGAGAATAGATTTATTGGATTGGTGTTCGGGACTTGAGCGGAAGAATTTTTGCATCAGGAAGTGGGACCCAAATGACCACTATCAAGCAGAGAGAAGCAAAATTGGTTTGAATTCGATAAGAACGTCAAGAATGTTGGGTGAATTCCTTTGTTTATTCAGCATACCATGTTTCGATCCATAATTAAAGAGGGAAAATCAAACGAAATCGTTGGAGGCGCTCGCCCCTTCTCATTCTTTGTAGCAAAGTAGGATTTCATCAGTGGAAGAAACGCCTCACTCCACAAAGATCGAGTGGTCCAAGGAATTGTCAAGGACGGACAAAGCATGTTTCCATTCCGTCGAGAAGGTATATTACAGTGCATCAGATCAATTTGCTGCTGTACATAGGAAGGATAAGAAGAAGATTGGTCTGGCATGATATCTGTGTTTTTGTCAATAATAGTGATACGAATGCGTTTGTCGTGTCGAAGGAGATATCGCGCGGTGGAAAGACCCGCAATTCCACCGCCGATAATGATGACACTGTCGTACTTGGGATGCGCCACACTCTCCTCCGGCCTGTTGCCTCGATCCAGCGAGGTCACTGCGGATGCTCGCCGCCTAATTGCTTTATGTTTTGTATGGGAGGGCTTTGCAGAAGCCGACTGGGTTGGCCTCGCAAGGATTGAGAGGTTATGACAAGAATATCTTCGGACGCGTAATGAATTCATCGCGAGTGTTGTTTGCCTCAAGAGGTCGTCCAACTTTTTTGTTATTTTGGTCCTTTACAGCTTGGTGTCTCTTCTCCGCCTGCCGTGTGTAATGCCGCCGCAGATCGAGTGTTCGGATCACGGATCACAGACCTATCACAGACGTTGTCTTGCAGAGGTTGAGGGTCTGGGGGGTACTGTACCGTATTGTACGGTACAGGGTTTGTTGGGTACAATCAAACAAAATATAGTACCTTACCTCTAGACAACGTCCAATAGGTACGAGCATCGTGCGGTACTCAAAGGTATTTACCCCGCTAACATGAGTAATCAAAAACACACAAAAAGTTCTCTACCTCTCTCGTGAAAGATGCCATTATATTGCGAGCTCACGAGGTATTTAACATAGGTACCATAGTATTGTACTATACACCACGCTGATAGTGTGGTAGGTGGTAGGAAGGAGGTAGGGAGGTGAAGTAGGAGCCCTGTAAGGAGCCTGTAGGAGCAGTTTGGCGCTGCACATGATTGTCACATGAGGCCAGATGATACAACACTGCTATAATACAGTATTACCAGCAGCCGCTGCAAGATTTTTTGGCAGTGGATGTTATTTTTGCTGGAAGCTGATGGTTAACCAAGTTATTTGAAATTTAATGACGTCAGATTTTGGGTGACGCTGTTTTTTGTTATGACGTTATTGTAGTCATTATGATCGTACGAAGTTTTCGGTGAGGTTGGTACATGTTGTAATTAGAAGAAGGTTCAGTACCGCGAAACGATCGATTTTGTTATTGGTGGTGGCTGTGCAGTTTTGCGAAAAATGAAGCGTGAATGCATTTAATCGTGAAGGCAATATATTAAATGCATTTCTGTTATGTTTTAGAGCGTTTCTACGTGTTTTTCTTGGGAACTTTGTGCAGTTATTTAATCACGCATATTAATTTAACACTGCATGTCGCTGGTTAAATTCCCTAGTAGTTTTTAACAGTATTTTAGTGTTTCGTGGATTGTTTTTGCAAGAGAAGATGCAACAGTTAACAACAGCACAATAGTTAGTGAGTGTTTGTTATTGTCAGGTTGTTTCCGTCTTGTTTGCTTTGGCATTGGTGTGTGATGGTGTCGTTGATTTATTGCTCTTTTATGACTGTGAGGTTGTGAAATTTGGTTGTGAGATGCCATGGCTTCGTCGTTGTAGCACGGCGTCGTCGTTGTAGCACGGCGTCGTCGTTAGCACGGCGTCGTCGTTGTAGCACGGCGTCGTCGTTGTGCGGCGTCGTCGTTGTAGCACGGCGTCGTCGTTGTAGCGGCGTCGTCGTGTAGCACGGCGTTGTCGTTGTAGCACGGCGTCGTCTTTGTAGCACGGCGTCGTCTTCGTAGCACGGCCTCGTTGTCTTGTGTTCTATTGTGTCACATGGCGTCGTTGTTCGTGCTTGCTTTTATGTTTGGAAGCTTTTACATTTCTTTGTAGCAATGTCCATTCTAACATTAGTTGTTTTGTTTTTATATCAACGACGTTGCAGTTGGAGTGAGAGCCATATTCAGGTATGTTCTTTTGATGTTGTGTCTGGTATGGCGTCTTTTTGTTGGGTTGGTACCGTTTTGGAGTGGCTGTTTGTGGAAGATGAATAGTCGATGGCGGGGCGAAGATTTGTGGCGTTGTTGTGGTGTGCGTGTTTTTCAACTCTGACGTTATTTTTGTGTTATTTGACAAAGAGACATCTATGTATGCCCTTGTCTGTAATTGGTGTTTGTGAGTGGCTGTTTGTTGGCCTTCTTGTCGGCTTGTGATTTTGTGTTTTGGCTTTGGTTATGGCTTTGTCGTGGCGGCGATTTAATTAGTGCTGTTTTAGTTTAGCTTTCCAATTCTGACATCATTTTATTTTCCTTTTTTTACAATAGTCAGTTAAACTAAAAGAGATACAGGTATGTACTTTTCTGTGATTGGCGTTTGGTTGTGGCTGTTGTTTGGCTTTTTAGTGGTTAGCAGTGGCGTCATAATTGTGTTATCTTGTGTTTGGCTGTGGCGTCATGTTTGTAGAAACTTATTATTTTGGCATTTGTGTCACTCTGATAAGAGCGGACATCATGGTGGTAGTGACTGATGCAAGGAGTTTGTTGTGAAGTCATCTTTTGTTTTATACTAAACGGCATAGATTCCAGTCTTATGCAATTTGAACAATACACAGTCAGATAGTGGAATTGGCTGCCATATTTTTGGTTGTGAGAATACAGGGGTCGATGTATGTTGGATTGGTAGTTGTGGTGGCTTCATGTTGGTAGTAACTTATTGTTTTGGGATTTGTGTCATTATGGGGAGAGCAGCCACCATGTTGGTAGTGATGTCAACAATACACACTTAGTTGGGGGAATGAGCTGCCTCATTGTTGGTTGTGAGATTACAGGGGTTGCCGTTTTCACTATGGGACAGGGCCGTGTTGAAATCCGTATTTTCACTATGGGACAGGCCGGGGTGTAAATCCATATTTTCACTATGGGACACGGCCGTGGTGTTAATCCGTATTTTCACTATGGAACACGTCCGTGGTGAAAATCCGTATTTTCACTATGGGAAAATTTCACTATGGGACACGTCCGTCTTGAAAATCCGTATTTTCACTATGGAACACATCCGTGGTGTAAATGTAAACCGTATTTTGTGTAAATCCATATTTTCACTATGGGACACGGCCGTGGTGTAAATCAGTAATTTGTGTAAATCCGTATTTTCACTATGGGACACGACCGTGGTTTTAATCCGTATTTTCACTGTGAGACACATCCCGTATTTTCACTTTGGAACACGACCGTAGTGTAAATCCGTATTTTCACTATGGGACACGGCCGTGGTGTAATTCTGAATTTTCACTATGGGACACGTCCGTGTTGGAAATCAGTATTTTCACTTTAGGACACGGCGTAGTGTAAATCCGTATTTTCACTATGAGACACTGCTGTGTTGAAAATCCGTATTCTCACTATGGGACACGTCCGTGTTGGAAATCCGTATTTTTCACTATCGGACACGTCCGTGTTGGAAATCCGTATTTTCACTATGGGACACGTCCGTGGTGGAAATCCGTATTTTCACTATGGGACACGTCCGTGTTGGAAATCCGTATTTTCACTATGGGACACGCCCGTGGTGGAAATCCGTATTTTCACTATGGGACACGGCCGTGGTGTTAATCCGTATTTTCACTATGGGACACGGCCGTGGTGTAAATCAGTATTTTCACTATGGAACACGTCCGTGGTGAAAATCCGTATTTTCACTATGGGAAAATTTCACTATGGGACACGTCCGTCTTGAAAATCCGTATTTTCACTATGGAACACATCCGTGGTGTAAATGTAAATCCGTATTTTGTCTAAATCCATATTTTCACTATGGGACACGGCCGTGGTGTAAATCAGTAATTTGTGTAAATCCGTATTTTCACTATGGGACACGACCGTGGTTTTAATCCGTATTTTCACTGATAGGCACATCCCGTATTTTCACTTTGGAACACGACCGTGGTGTAAATCCGTATTTTCACTATGGGACACAGCCGTGGTGTAATTCTGAATTTTCACTATGGGATACGTCCGTGTTGGAAATCAGTATTTTCACTTTAGGACACGGCCGTAGTGTAAATCCGTATTTTCACTATGAGACACTGCTGTGTTGAAAATCCGTATTTTCACTATGGGACACGTCCGTGTTGGAAATCCGTATTTTCACTATGGGACACGTCCGTGTTGGAAATCCGTATTTTCACTATGGGACACGTCCGTGTTGGAAATCCGTATTTTCACTATGGGACACGTCCGTGGTGGAAATCCGTATTTTCACTATGGGACACGTCCGTGTTGGGGACACGGCCGTGGTGTAAATCCGTATTTTCACTATGGGACACGGCCGTGGTGTAAATCGGTATTTTGTATAAATCCGTATTTTCACTATGGGACATGGCCGTGGTGTAAATCTGTATTTTGACTATTGCAAATGGCTTACACTTCAAGTTACCATTACAATTTTTGTGAAAGATGACAAGTTGTTCACTTCAAGTTACCATTACTATTCTTGTAAAAAACTGACGCGTTGATCACTTCAAGTTACTATTACCATTCTACTAAAAATTGACTAGTAGTTCAAGTTACCATATTACCATTCTTATAAAAATTGACACGTTGTTCTTTCATACTATTAACAAGATATATTTTTAAAGGTAAATGATAACTTAGAACTTTATAGCTACCCATGTAAGTCCAAACAAAAATGGGAATTTTTTACAGGTAAGTTTAGATCAACTTATAGTTCTGTACCTGTTTTGGCAAAAAGCAAAAAAACTGTCTCACTGAAGAAGAAGGAGAAGAAGAAGAAGGAGAAGAAGAAGGAGAAGAAGAAGGAGAAGAAGAAGAAGGAGAAGAAGGAGAAAACGGCTCAGTTTCCAACACAACTAAGATTTTGAAAAAATCTTGATAATACAGTATGCTTACAGTATGGTATAATACAATACCATCATACACTTTGCCCTCACTTTGCAGTAGTCCTGAGTCCTCCTTAGGTCTAAAACCTGACGACCTGTCCGATTCCGAAGTTCGCGATGCCATGCTGTCTGGTCCGAAATCGAGTTGCTTTAAATTGACAGCGAATGAGAGTTCATTTTCAATTTCTTCCTTGCATTGTCTTCATCGGCATCATTACGACGGCATTTTCCTCGCGGCATCCTGTACGAGTTGCAAAAATTCATTCCTCTTCCGTGTCGAGATTTCACGTGGGCAGAAGAACGGCAGCGAGACTCTGGAAGGTACAAGGCAATACGTTTTGACATCCCATCGTTGCTCTTCGGCTTTTGTTTCCGCGGGACGAATCTGTCCAAACCGTCGTATTCGTAATTGCTACGATTACAGAACAATGTCTTGCGTGAGTGTTCAGAACGACCGTACTGTGCAAGAAGATGATGTTGTGAAGATACTGCAATCATCTATGCAGCTTGTTGGAAAAGCCGACAACGAAGGGCGAGAAGGAGAACGTAAGACCAAAGAAGGTTTGGCAAATGATGGAATAAATCAAGCTATTGAGCTTTTGCAAGTTCTTGCTCATCGGGCGAACTCTTATGACCCTGGAGACTCATCAATGGACCTGCAACAAAGCTCCGGGGAAAGCGCGACCCTAATTCACGGAAGCTCAACGCAAATCGATCGGCTGGCAAGTACAGCACGTACGACCAATCATTCCCTTCATCAACTTGTACATCGACTTCGTTCCCATGATAGAAAAATCGGAAAGAAACGAACAAGAGCCGGCTCTGGCGGAAAGGAATGGAAGGCGCTGCAACTTGTTGTCGGCTCTGTGTTCAATCAATCTGCATTACCCTCACCTGATCCTGGAAGTACATGCGTCGTGCGTAGACAATCACTTGCGATTGCAATGTTGGCGATCGGGATCACTTTGTCTTTTCAATCCTCATTGGATGGTTCTAACAACGGCAACGAAAATCCAGATGATCGCGATTGTTCAACACAGCCTATAACAAAAATGCTGTCTAGTGCATTGCTCTCGGATCTTTCGGCCCATGTTTACGAAAGTGGATTGGATGACGCACCGCAAACGTCGGAAGATTTGGTTGTTTATGAGGTTTCGAGATCAATTGTGTTGGAGCTACTTCGTCATTTCGTGCAACGATATAATAACGGAGAAACGATGAGAAATTCTTCAATCATCGACATTCAAGTGATCAACAAACTGGCTCGTGCGTTTTGTATAGGCGGACGAGGCGGGGAGGCAAAAGAAGATAGTGAGCTCCATCATGCGATTTCAAATATTGTTGTTACAATATTTGGCAGACGAATGTTAGGTGACTACTCTGAAAGTATTGACGGTGGTGACGAGGTCATTAGTAAGGATGCTGACGCAGCCGTGTTGTCATTAGTTGCATCTACAAGGCCGTGGAAAGTTGTCAAAGCCGATCGACTTGTATCAATCGCTGCAGAGTACGATCTCTGGTTTGCTGCCGAAAATATATGCGATGCTGCGGTTACATCAGTGGGTGAACTAAACTCCGATCAGACGCAATATTCTGTAGCACACTCCACAGCAAGAGCGATTATAGATGCGGCACTTGGATATCGGCAATATCGTAGGGCTGATCAGTTCGCCTCAAAGTACTACTCATTTGGTGGACCTGAGAGGTACGCAGAGGCTCGGTATCTACACGCATGCGACACCATCTCAAAGCTAGTAAGGAAAAAGGTAGCCCCTTTAATTGACAAACAGATTGAGGGTGTAGATGCAGCTGTGGCACGAGTCCGCAAGGACTCGGTCCTGCCCATGTTCGTTTCATCCCAATGCAATGAGCGACGTTCCAACGGGACATCAGTCGATACTATGTCAGAAAATGTGAGAGAGTTTTCACTTCGAAGACTTCGCGCTGCCAACATGAATTCGGAGGCTCTTCGATTGGCACGTCTGTGGGGTATGACCTACGAACACGATCCTGTCCAAATGATGCATGAAGCGAAGCTGCGACGGCTGAATTATTTGCAGTGGAATGATGAGGGCTGTCCTGGTTACACCAAAAATAATGCTGGTGGCATTTATTCTCCACTCGATCTGATTTCAGACCCGACTGACCTCATTTGTCAGTTTGGGATATTGCAAGAGAACAATGACGAACAAACAATAGGTTTTGATGCTGAGTGGGGTGATAACGCGCCTGGTGTATCGCTTCTACAACTCTCCTCGACAGCTAGAACATTGCTCTTGGATATTCCAGCTCTCACATCGACGAGCCAGGGATGCGATGCTCTCAGAATCACAGTTGGACAACTTTTTTCAGGTTCATTGAACGTTCAATATGTGGTTGGTTTTAGTTGCAAGGAGGATTTTTCGAGACTTCGTGCAAGTCCATCACTACCAGGCAGTAAGGGTTCTAAGCACTGGTTTCCATCTCACAATATTCTCAAAGCGAGAGATCTGCGACATTTCATCGCCGAGACGAGCCCAAAGTTAGGCAGTCGAGGCAGTCCAATAGGATTGTCGGCAGCGTGTGAACATTTTCTTGGAAAGGCGTTGGACAAATCTGAGCAATGCTCCGATTGGTCAGCAAGGCCTTTGACAAGAGAGCAGCTGGAATATGCTGCTCTTGATGCATGGGCTTGTGCTGCAATACACGTGAAGATTGCTTCTTCCCAAAAAGTTTTGCCTGCACCGTAGATTCTATAATCTGTCATAAGACTCACGTCGTTATAAATAGGATTTGTGATTTCCATCCATACAAAGGCTTAGTCAAAATTAATTGTCTACAAAAGGCTTCCTCGCTTCTCTGCACTTATTAATGCTAGTCTTGACGTTGCATCCTCATAGCTCCCCACCAACTCGTCTCAGAATGTGAACGGGAAGATAAACCAGTTCTTTTCCTTCGCTGGCTCCTTTGCCTTCTGCTCTCTTTCGTGCGCTTTCATTTTCTCCATAATCTCCTCTGTCAACCGGGTTCCATCTGACATTGTTTGTTCAAATTGCGATTGATCTGTCGTATTCGTGATGTAATGGCCCAAAGTTTCATCTTTTAAAACAACCAGAGATGATCGATCTGTCTCGTTCATGGCAACAACACTCTCCTCCAAAGCCAACAATCGCTTCATCTCATCTACAACATCCTGAAATTCTGACGGCCTTTTTATCATCTCGGCAACTTTTCCTTTGCCCTTCTTATACATGTGAACAGTTGGCAGACTTCGCACCTTGAGAGTTTTACACAAAAGTCTATTGGCATTGAATTCGACTTCGGCAAAGCGTACTTTGCCTTCATGATGGGTGTTGGTGTTGGTAGAGATATGGTCTCCGAGGTCAAGCGCTAATTTGCGGTACTTGAGACCAAATTTGGCGCAGGATTTGCACCATGACGCGTAGAATCTGGTTTGACGAGACAGGATAGATTGTATCAAAATGGGGGGAAAGGATCATTTGTTGAGCTGCGTTTTCAATTCACTTGAACACAAATATGAAAAATAAAACACCACTCATATACTCACTTGATGACACACAACCGATCATCCTCCTCGAGAAACTTGACATAATCCTCCGGTCTTGAAATCACCACAATATTCGGACCACGACGACCATACTCCTCTTTTCCGGCATCATGCGATAGGTTTGATCGGGAGGCACACATCCTCGACGCCGTAGTCGTAGTGCAGACAAGAGGACGTTTGTGATGGCTAGGGTCAAAAGTTCCAATATTGGACCCAGCGTGAAAGGCAAACGCTACACATGGAAGAATGAAGATTACAGTGGAGAACAGGAGCATTTTGCTGTTCGGCATCTTACTTGGAAAGAACATGGTGTGAAAAAGGTCAAAGCTGACGAAGACACGAGACGACGGTAGGATGTGGCGTACACAAATTATATTGTGTAAGAATACGTTGGGATTGTGATGTGACTTTATTGGAGAACAGTGTTGCCTACACGCATACAACCTTCTTACTGGGGCTGGTTCGCTGAGGTAGATATCGCTAGAAGTAGAAGGCTGGGACCGACAAGACAATCGAGGAATCAGAATTAGGAGGAAGTGGTAAGATGATGTTTACTCTGGCCTTTTCTCCCACGCTCGACGAACCAGTGCCAATTGTTTGAATGATTCTTGACCTGCGGCGTCGTTGACAGTGTGACGAAGAGACGAGTGGTGCAAGGTACGATTCCACAAGATGCCATGGTTTGGATCCATTCCACGATCTCTATAGTTGCTTTTGTTGATGTTCTTGTGAACGCCTACTGGCCTTCTGGGCGACAGATGACAGTCCCTTGACACTTCACTTGTACCTCGATACTACCTAGAACACATGTCAAGAACATTTCTAACCATGACAACAATCATCTATGGAGTGACGAGATAAATTGAGCAGAAAAACGGAAGTGACATTTGCCTCTTAAAGGTATCTCCTTTGAAAAGCGTTCTGATTCTCACTGGTGTCACCACTTTTTTCTTGGCTCATTGTGATGGGGAACTCAATACAGCTCCATTCAATACGTTCCTCGTACTACTACGACTATGTAATTCTAAGTAGACTAATACGATAATCTGGTAGGTATGAAACCAAAGAATAACCAACAAACAGCAACAAACTCACCAAACAATCCACGCATCTACGCAGACGACTCGCCTTTCGAACAATGGACCTCCTCCAAGGATATGGAAGCGACGACTCCAGCAACAGCAGCGTCGCCAACGCTCCTTCCAGACCCGCTGCTTCTGCCACCGCCACTTCAGCGCCTCCCTCGAAACCAACCCATCCTCCATCCACGGCCACCACTGCTCGTGTAACAAAGAAAAGAGGAAAGCGCCTCCTTTCCCTCCAGGCAGTGCTCCCCCCCGAAATATTGGACAGGCTGACTCGTCCTGCAGGGGAAGATTCCTCAGAGGACGAGGAGATCCCACGAAAACGGGCCAGAGAGGTGCTGCGCGGCAATAAGGTAGGGGATCGGTCGGGGATGAATTCTCTGTTGGACGAGTTGCGTTCGGCTCCACTGCACCAGCGGTCGGGGAACAAACAGGCCGGGTTGAAAGAATCGATATCGAAGGATGCAACAACAAAGAAGCGAGAGGACAGCGAGGGGCTGGGGATGGCCTTCATGAGTTACACTACTCAGAGCGTTACAAAAAGCAACAATGGGCAAGTCGTGGATGTCCATGCCAAGACGAATTCTTCTGGCCCGGAGGACCGCTTGAACTCAGAGAAGACGCATGATTTAGAACGAAAAACCGCAGAAACGAAAAAGGCAACGTCAACACCCTTTGCTCGAATGTCCGCTGCTGCACCCATTCCAAAATCTATGCAGCACTCCGTGACGGCCACGGAGTTGCCATCTGCCTACCCTGCATCTGCTCCGCCCGAAATTGATGCGCCAACTCCGGCCGCAACGTATGCATCCTCCTTTTCTCCCACAGAATCGAATACCGACGCCACAAATAACAGCAATCACAACCCATTCATCAAATCACGAAAACAAAAACGTCAAGAAGAACGAGCCCTACGCACAGGCACTGCCTTCCACCAAAACGACGTCTCTTCTTCCTCCGCAATGGAAATTCATCAACCCTCCCCCACCGAATATGCACCCACCGCCCACATGGCTGCCATCGCCTCTCGGGCAGCTCATCTTCGCGGTCTGGGATCCATTGATCCCCAAGACACGTCCAATTACGGTGAGTATGCCTCGGGGAAGAAAAAGAGTTTGGGGGTGGCAATGTACGATCCGAAAACTGGAACGGATGTTAGGGCTGGGGTGACGGCGAAGCATAAGAGTAAGCATCAGATTAATCAGTTGATGGTGAATGCTTTGGGATTGGAGGCTACTAGGGCGGGGGAGGCGGAGTTGGCGAGGTTGGGTTTGGGGAGGGGGACGGGAGGGGGCGGGGGAAGGACGGATGCGAAGAGGAAGTATGGTTGGTAGTTTTGGTTGTTGTTGGACGGGTTTAATGTCTATTTGCACCCGAGAGAACGAGAGGTTTTAGGTTATCTTTCCCAATGTTGAACATCGACAGAGGGAAGGCATGCTGGCGATCATGTAAAACGTTTCATGGAAGGAAGCTAAGAAAAAGCTGCAGACTAGTAACAATGAAACATCACATGCCCTAGTGCCGAAAAATCTAGAAGTCCTCATCAATAGCATTACTGATTTGAATTACTGCATCATTCTACAACAACCACACTGGAGTATCATGTAGAAAATTTATAGCATCATGTTGCTCCAATACACAACATGCTTAACGAGGCCAAAATTGAAACAAATAACATTAATCATACAAAATTTGCACGTTAGAGGCCCCAAGATCACAAGGCCACCAATAAGCTCATCAAAAGGGGCTTCGCAAGCCTCGGCTGCCCAGTTCCACTCACAACCGCCATACCGCTCGCTTCTTCCATCATCTCCCTCTCGGTCGCTTTAGCAATAGTAACCAACATACCAGGATAACGCGCCATCATGGGTCGATTGGAATGTTCCATGGCCATTCGCTCCATGGCCAATATAGCGGCATCCCGTGTGACGGCGTGAGATGGAGCGAGAGAGCCTCCGTAGACTAGAGCTGCGAGGATGTGCTTGTTGCAAATCACTTTGTGGTTGTTGGGCTCGTTGGCAAGGTGAGCAATTGCTTTGGTGGCATTTTCGCAATCTTTTATAGACTCAGAAGTTTCGGGTGCATCTTGGGATGCCAGGCAGAGACGAGCCAGGGTTTCCAAAAGACGGGGATGGTTGGCCATGCTTGTGCGATTTTCTTCGGAGCGGGTTTTCACTCGAAACATGGCTGAAACGATGCCATCCGCAACAGGACATTTCGATGCATCAATTAGGGCATCAAGAAGGAGACCCCAGCATGGCATGTCGATGGTAACAGAGTTGGCCAGCTTTGTCAGAGCCAGCGTAGCGCGTTGTTGCACATCTTTATTCGAATCTGTAACCGAAACCTTCGCCAAAGTCTGTAGCAATGCCTCATGACATCCCATCTTTTCCGCGGTTTCATCGCAGGCAAGATTGGTGAGCGCACCCGCCGATCGCCGTCTAGTCTTCTCATTAGAATCGGAACTGATAGTCTTTTTGAGTGCTTCTACGACTACGCCATTGCCATAGGACACGAGCTGCCCTCTATTTTTCTTTTCAAATGCCAGATTCTGCAATCCAGAAACGGCATACTCTCGAGTCTCAACCTTATCCTCCACAACTGCAAGCTTGACAAACGTCGCCAAGACCTTATCAATCCTAGCCATGGCCACTTGATTCGCCGGACAAGATGCTAAATCCATCAACACCGCCGAAGCGTACTCTCTAACACTATCTGACTTATCCAACGTAGCCACCTTCAAAACACTCTCCAGCAAAGTGACCCGCCCAAAAATAACAGTCTTATTACTCTCGGAATTGGCCAAGTTCGCCAATATCCTCATTCGCAACTCACGATTCTCCGCTCCAGGTACATTACCTACCCGTTCCAAAGCCCCAAGCATACCAGGGTGTCCGACGAGACTCGTTCTCAATTCAGAGATTCGAGTCATGTAGAGCAAAACCCTGGAAATATCACTCATGGTCCTCTCCATGGCCTTCCCTCTCCTCTCGGTCCGTTCCAAGAGCCGTAAACAAAGCGGGACCAGCGCCGCTCCCACCTCCCTATAGCTGTAAATAATCCCCTCCTTCTCTCCTCGGAATATCATTTCTAATGCCGAAGCGATGGTGGCGATTTCGTCTTCGTCATCGGACATGGATAGAAGTAGGGTTAGGGCATCGGCGGCTCCAAGGTAGAGAGAGGCCGTGTGTTTGGGGGCGGACGAGTGCGAGAATTCTAGGAGGGCGGAAGAGAGGGCGATGCGGCGTTTGTCGGGGCCGATGGCTTTGTTTAGATCTGAATAGGATGGTGGCAAATGAATGAATGTAGAGTCTTGGTTCCTAGCCGCAAAACATTGAAATTATGGCACGCTACAAGCAATGACATCATCGTTGAAAACTCACCTTCCACCACCCTCCGAACACCGGCCCACCTCTCATCCCTAGCAAACTCCCTCCTCTTCCTCTTCCCCTTCTTATTCTCTTCCGAATTCAAAGACGCCAAACTGGCACTGGCAACACTCGCTCCCGTAGGAGTACTAACAAAGCCCACACTCCCACTGAACGAGGCAGAGCCAATGCTCGTCCCACTCGCTTGGGGTGGTGCGACTTATCGCTCCGACTGCCCAAGGACGACTTTCGGGGAAGTTTGGGAGGCAAATCGACCGTCGGGGACGGAGCCTCTCGCGAATGAGAATCGACTCGAAACCCTTCGCTTACCGCCCTGGCGGGGGGCGCCGAAGGAGGAGCGGCGGAGGATGCGAAGAACGATCTGGATCCGCTGCTGATGCGACGATGTCGGATTTTTTGGGGCAGCATGAGCAGTGGGAAGGCGCCTCGCTCTTCGGAGGCGCTGCCGCCGGCGCCGACTGCACCGGCCATGGAGGAGGAGGAGGAGGCCGCGTCGGTTGATGCGGAGAGATTGCGACGATGGCCTGGCTGGGAGGAAGATGTGGGGGCGGCGCCTAGCGAGGATTTCGAGGAGGCGGCGGCAATGTTGGTTTTGGCGGGTTTGGACAGCAGGCTTAGTGCCATGTCTGATTCTGGTAAAAAAGAAAGAAGACGGATGCGGCTTCGACGAAGAAGCAGAGCGTGGTTGTGATCGTGTGTGTAAAGTGATTCTCAGAATGGCGGGATGGCATGAACATCAAGATCACCTCCAGTCGCGATCATTCATTGCAGTGTTTCTTCTTGTGAAAGGAGAATGCGACGGCCGGGTTCACATCGGTCATTCCCGTCAAGACACATCATCATCATGCATGTGACATTCGCGAGAGAAGAACAAAAAGTTTGATGGAACTTGACTTGAGGGATTGTTTTTAAACTTGGCAGCTTGGCATGCTTGGCATGTGGTTTCACTTCGAATTTTGAGAAGTTTGTATAACATTTTCAGTTACGCGCAAGATTTATTTGATTCGTGGCACATACTTTGCCACATTGTGTCTTGTGACGACTCATGAGTGAAGCGGTAGACGTGATGAATAAATGGGACCTTTCGTTTTAGATTATTTTCAATACTTTTAGATAATTTTTTCTGTTCAACATGAGAAACGGCTTTGAATTGTTTATTTTATTAAATCCTATGTGTTATCGAAAATTTCATGTGAATCTTAGGGCTGTATTGATTAGCTTTATAGCGAGAGAAGTCTGATTCCCCTAGCGAGTAACTTCGTAGTGGTGTAGGAAGGACGACTCCTCCTTTTCGAGAAAATCACGTTCCTCAAGCACGTTGAGAGTTGGCCGATTTTAGTTTTTAGTTTTTACAGGGCATGGATACAATAGGACACATTTTTCTGGATAGAGATCCATCCCATCATCGAGATCACCCATCACTCTGACAACAAAACATCACGCCCACACCTCCACTTCCCATCAGACGACACAATTCATAAACATCACCCAATCTCTCACCTCCTACCTAATCCACCGCCTCCCCACCATGTCACTAATAATGGGCCCCCATCCACCCGTCATCCCCTCCCACGACAAACCCCTCATCTCCCAAATCCGAGCCTACACCTTCGGCTCCTCGACACACGAAGAAAAATCAGGAGGAGGCGCCGACTGCCACCGGCAATCGTCCGGACATTGGATCGTTGACTCCCCCATCGCCAATCCCATGTCCGTATACGCTCAGTATAGAGACAGTCGTACCTCTTGGGGTATTGGGGCCTTGGGATCGGTCATTGTCGAGGTGGAATTGAACGACGGAAAGACGATAGGAGTGGGCATCAGTATTGGAGGCGAAGCGGCGTGCTTCATGATCGAACATCATCTCTCTCGATTTGTGGAGGGGCAGGATCCATCGAATGTGGAATTGATTTGGGATCAAATGTGGAGGGCGACGATGAATTATGGACGCAAGGGTATTGCCATACAGGCCATATCGGCGGTCGATTTAGCTATTTGGGATGCGTTGGGGAAGGCGAGGGGCGTGCCGGTGTATGAGTTGTTGGGAGGGAAGACGAAGGAGAAGATGCCTTGTTATGCGACTACGGCGAGGCCTGATTTGGCGAAGGAGATGGGGTTTTGGGGGGCTAAATTTCCCTTGCCCTACGGACCTGCGAGTGGGGAGTGGGGTATGAGGTGAGCCTTTGCTGCAATTTCCACTCTTGTAACGTCGTTGTTGATAATGTGTTTATTTGTGATGCTGCGAGTTTGACGTGGCGAGAGCTGGGATGATTAAATCATTCAAAACATATAAGGATCGATAGGACTGACTGTCTGTGATGCGACATAATCTTCTGAATGACCAGCTTTATTGTTTTGAGTCTGTTGATTTAAAAACACGTGCAATGTGTTTACATGAGAGTCTCACACAATCTTTTTATCGTTTGGCAACTGTAATTAGAGAAAACATAGCTGCTGTCAAGAAGTGGAGAGATGCTGTAGGACCCGACTACCCCCTCATGATAGACTGTTACATGTCCCTCACCCTACCCTACGCCATAGAATTGGCGCGCAAGTGTGAACCGTACAACGTGAAATGGATCGAAGAAACTCTACCGCCCGATGATTACGAGGGGTATTCTGAACTGAAGAAGGCTGTCAAGTCCACTTTAATTACCACAGGAGAGCATGAGTATACACGTGAGTCCGCTTTTCTATGGACCAAATGCGATTATTGATCTAGACTCACTTTGTACAAACGAAACGTCACCTCGACTTCTTTTGCAACAACAGGATATGGATTCCGGACGCTCCTTGAAAAGAAATGTACTGATATTCTTCAACCGGATATCACATGGTGTGGAGGCATGACTGAAGCTCGTCGCATCGTTGCTCTTGCCGCAGCTTATGACATACCCATCATTCCTCATGGCTCGAGTATTTACTCGTATCATTTGCAAATTTGCTTCCCAAATTGTCCTATGGCAGAGTTTTTGGTGATGAGTCCAAAAGCAGATTCGATCGGTCAGTCAAAGCTGCTAGGATACATTTTAGGCGTTTCATCATTATCTCATCTTTTGCACCACTTTGTTGCTATAATTTATGTGTTCTCAGTCTCGTATTTTGGCAATATGTTCACTGATGAACCACTGCCAAAAGACGGATATGTTGAGTTACCTCATGACAAGCCTGGTTTTGGTGTTACTCTGAATCGGTGAGGGAAAATTGAGAACATAAATGTTGGCATTGTTTTGTATACTTCTTGTGCTGATTTTTCTTTTAACATTTTGCGTTAAAAGTGAGGGTTTGGACATGAAGCGCCCATACCCACGAGATTGAACATGATCCCATGTGTCGAACAGGTTCAAGTTGTCAAGTGGAACTTTGATAAAATGCCAGAAATTGTATACACTTTGTACTAGGATGGGGTGCATCACTCTCTTGGTGCTGTTAGCATTCAAGTATTTATTCCTCTACACAAATGACTCCTCAAGAAGACCCCACTGTCCAATTTTCACCAAGAAAATACAAGTTTTTGTTGTAACATCTATTATAATTATAATGAAATATCATCAATGAAACACAATGATACAACTTTTCTTGAACTATTTAGTCCAAATGCCTTCATTCCACACAATATTGTGATAAATATAACCATGGCCAGTATTTAGTTGATGTTAGAGTGTGTTTTGACCACCGATCTAAGGATAAATATGTATGGTAGCAATTATGGTAGAAGGAGTCCAAGACAAGATTTGTGCTGGAATCCTTATACAAATGTTGGTGTTTGTCTTTCACAACATGTGGGCAAGATACAAACAATGTCGAAGACTCGCACCACCTTGAAGACAAAAGTAAACAAAGAACACTTTGGTTCCTGTTGTCAGTAAGATTTTAATAACTTTCACTGTGCTTTATCACCTCAAGAAGAAACTATGATGACTCAGTCTTAAGGATGAAATGAGGAAAGTCAGGTAACTTGGCTTCTGGTGCACTTGTAATGGTATGAAGAATATGGGTTTGCACTAAATGCTAGATTATTTTACACCTCAACTTTGCCATAGTGGTTTTGTCTTACTTGCTTGGGGTTGAAGTGCAAGTGTTACAATACTTCATGCCCATAAATTTTAGCTCTTGTAAGAATGTGACTACAAGGCTGTATGTAAATGGCTGAGGTAGACAAGTCTCACTTACTTGCTAAAAATTAAAAGACAAAATGGTGCAGGGTAATGGAGAAATAATTGGAAAAAGTAATAATTTGACATGTACAGTGGGCGTTGCAATTTGAAACTCTCATGTAGAACACGACACCATCCTATGTGGTTTACTCATCATCATCCATGAATGACCTCCAATCTGCTCCCATATCCCATCTGACCCCCATCCATCAATTAACTGATTGATTGTCCATATATCACAACGAAAACAATATTCACTGAAAATGATTTCTTGTCTTTGTTATCTGCAATCCCCTGTCCTACATCTATTGCAAAGGCAATAATTTGAATAGGCATCTACCTGCAAACAAGCACTTCTTGTGTCAATATGCCACATCTCAATCATTTTATGAACAAGCTACCCCCCTGTGAGGTCAAACAAGTCTGGGTTCCAATGTTGGGATCACACTGTGCATTAGGACATATTGCCAGACAGATTTTTTGTGCACTGTACCCCCAAAATAATTATTTTTGTTCGTTATGAGTATCTGTTTCAGACAAGAGAGGAATTTGTCTACAACAGTTGGGAGTTGGGATACCCAGAGTAAATACATTTAATGATCATGCAAACATATCATGTTTCACATAGGTACATGAAATAGTCCAATGACATACCATAATTTTTGCACTTATTTTTAAAAAATGAATCAAATTTGCAAAACCATCCCTTCAGAATTGCTTATTGTCTGGATGATAATCAAAGGGCAAGTGGAGATTCATTACTGGAAGGAAGAGTGCATACTTTGATTCCTGACAGAGAAAAATGTGCAAACTATGTATAACAATACGTAAACATTGACCTAAAACATGGCCTTCTTGCCATAGTTGTGCTGTGTCACCACATCATCATAGACCTTACAAGAGAGGGGAAGTGATGATATGGGGCACAAAAGTTTAAAAAACAATCAAATTCGTAGAAGACTAAGACAAAATTGTAAACATAGAAAGTACGAGGTGAATGGTAAGTACTGTCTTTTGCAGGTAAATATTGGCAAATAACAAAAATGCACAAACAAATTAACCATCAAATGATATTAGAAATCAAAACATTATAAGAAATCTGAACTGGTATATCAATTTAATCGTGACACTTTCTGAGCATTGTAGAACCTAGACACTTCCAAGGAAGACAACAAACATACAGAATCCTAGTAGACTCAATCTTGTCAAGAAGAAAAATAGCAAGAACGTCCCAAATTCCAAATTCAATGGCATAACTGACTTCTTGTGGTGAGAAACCAAGACCTTTCATGATATATGTTCATGCTTGCTTACAGTGGAAAAGGCACCAATGCGATGGCACTGGTTCATAACTGCGCATTCAAAGTGTGTTGTGTAGGTCAACACTTCAAGCTTCCCAACAGAAAGTACAAAAATCTGTTGTAGAACGTGCTGATACAAGTGTTTTTTCTTGTGTTAGCACATAAATGATAGGTGTAATTTTCCTTGTCTGAACGTCTAAGTTGATAAAAATCAAAATTTGGCAGGAAAGAGCAGGTATTGATTCAACTCCCCGAGCCGTAAGTAACATTTCATAGATTGATTCATAATCATAAAAACCATCATCCACGTCGCAGCATCCATTTTGTTGGGATGATGTAACACAGCATGTTGTAAGAATGGCCTCTTTGTGACCTTAACAACTTGCAGGTCATTGGTCTTAATTTAATGAAATGTGTCCCCATAGTGGCCCATAGTCCATTACCATTTCTATCATCCTAGTGAGCTGCTTGATGAATTCATGAATGTGACCAAATAAAAGTTGCTCCATGCATTTCTTTTACCTCCATCAACAGTTCCTTCCAAATCTATTCACGCATCATGGTCATGATTTCTACTGTCAGTTTCCAGGCAAGATACCACATGTCTAAGTTGCAAATTACTGTTTCGACTTAACTGTCCAAGACTAAGTAATTTACAGTCACAGTAAGTTGTCACAGTAAGTCATAGTAAATGACTCAAAATTACTGATATTGTGTAGAGGCCCATACAATTTGTGTAGTCTATTACTGTGGGAATTGATAGTGCAGTAATAACTGTTGATAAAGTAACTTTCAGTAATTAGATCAATATTGGTTAGAATAAATAACAGCTTGTTATGTTGATCAACTCATATTACCCAAAAAAGGATTCATTACAGTCTTAATAAGATTCATCCTTCATCTTTGTCAGAGCTATAAACACATTCATTACAGTCTGAACTGATGGGAGGTGTGGTTTGTATAAATTCAACAGCATCCAACAGCTTAGCAACCTCTTCCTCTTTGTAACTCTCATAAGTTGCCTTGAGCAAAGATCCTTGTACCTCATACCATGAAGGGGGTGAGTAATCACTGTCAGTATTATGCACTAGCCCGGTGTACCTCTTGATAGGTGGCATTTCCCTATGATGAACGGAAGTGAGTTTTCCAATCAACAGGGGGCAAATTCAATGTTGGCTGCTCGGATTGATTCAGGACTGCAGGCTGTGTTACTAGAAGAAGTGAAACGGTTAGTGATGGCAATCTGGAATGTCGACTTAGACTTCTTGGATACTGTCAAGTGAGCAGAGGAAGCGGTAGGTGTACTGTTGATGAAAGGTGAATCCACTGTCAAATCAACAGCATCTTGAAGACAACGCTTCCCCCCGTATGCTCAGTACTGCATAACGAGTACCAATGTTTGAAGTCTTGTCAATGCTACCGTTGAGTTTGCTTATAAGAAGTTGCTTCTCATTTGTCTTGTTAAACTTGCGAGGGTGAAGGTCAAGGTATGCCTCCTTGTAGCGAGGACCAATCTTTCCAGAACATGCCTTGATGTCTTTCACAATACCTGTGACATGTCCAAGGGCCTTAGCGGCATTGTACTAATACCATTCACCCTCGAAGTGGCAACATCGCCACCTTGGTCTTCCTGCTTCATCATGGTACTTCAGGATCATATCTGAGTCCCAGGTGGATGTGAGTTCCATTGGCTCCAATGGGAACAAGGGTAGGGGCAGCTTTGGTTGAGCTGCAAAGATTTCATCAAGGGACATTGGGGTTATATCTTCATCATTGTCATTCTCATGAGACACATGAGTGTGAGAAGGAGTAGGCATTTTAAGTCTTCTTAGGGAGGGATACAAAATGCAATGAACTTGTGAGAAACAATTGTAAAAGGTAAATTGGTGAACACATTCCATGTTTTGACTCAAAAGAATTCACAATAATAAGAGTGATCCAATTTTTGATTAGGGGGTGATAGGTCTGGGGGGGAGAAGACACAGGTCAAAGTTTAGACAGCAATTAATATATTAGAGGAGAAATAGAAGAATGGTCAGAACTTGGTCAATATTGGAACTCATCGCAAGAAGCAGTAAAGAACTACCATTTTGAGGATCTAGAAGGCTGCAAGATGAAAATGGGGGCAGCTTGTCTATGGGGAGAAGATACACAATTCAAAGTTAAGCAAGCAATTCATATGTTAGGAGCATAGTAGAAGAATGCCAGAACTTGGTCAATATTGGGACTTACCAAACACCACCAGCATGAAAGTGGTGCTATTTTGGATGTTCTAGAAGGCTGCAAAGTTGAATTTGAGATAGAGGGTCTGTGGGAGCAGGAAACACAGTACCAAGGGCTGCAGTGATGCAGCTCAGAATTCTGAGGCTGACAGGTGTCATGCTTAAGTGCGTGAGCTGTACTACGACAAGACCGTGAGTGATATTTGGTTGCGAGCTCACTGCGCTAAAAAACAAGTTAGGCCATATTAGAACATTTCTGTTGAGGGCCTTGACATGCCCTGGTTCATTTTGACAGTAGCATCAGTAAGCAGTAAGGGACTGACCCTAAAGTCAGTAAAATACGGAGTAATTGTAATTACTGCAGTAATTCGCAAATTTGCTCCATGTCACATATGTCATCTTTCACATTCATGGAACTACAACAATCAAACAATTCATTCAACCATTAGTGCATCAAGGGATGGCATAGAGGAACAATCTGGAGTGGACTGGTCAACTAATGCAGGGGATGCAACAAACGGCAACAGTGCAGAAATAAAGTAATTTTTCGATCCCAGCCCTAATTATTGAAACCAGCCTCTATCATTCTTTTTTGAAGCATCATCAAAGAGTATCTCTGTATTCCACTTTGAATTTGTCAAAATTGCATATGCCATAAGAATTGATCTTGAGACCAAGCTGGGCATTGCAGTCCATATGATGATGATGCCTTCAATAAAGCAGAGGGATTTTTTCCATGATAATGTTGTGAGTGTAAATGTAAGCAAACAATCTTGTCATTTGTGTGAGACTTCTTATTAGTGACTTCATTAATTGGAGACACTTATAATAGGAATGAAACAGAAACAACAAAATTGCAGCGTTTGAATGAAAAAATGACAGGTCAGCTGCATTGTTATCTGAAATCTGAAGAAAACTGTTTTGAATCATGTTCTTCTGAAGCAGACCAAACCACAAACCAGAATTGTGTGGGTGAGCGAAATGATGGTGGAATCCTTATCGCAACAGTGGTTTTGTTGTAATTGTAAGAGGTGATGTGGCAGATTTGGCTGAAATCATTATGGTGTGTGAAGATTGTTGTTGCAAATATTTTTTTGCGTACTTTAGCCATTTGTGCAAATTCTACTGCTGTCGAATTTGACACATAAAAATTTGGTGAAACCAATCAAACAGAATTTAGGATAGAAACATTGAGTCTGGGGAGGGGGGTCAGACCACAGTGCCTAGGAAGATAAATTCAATAAAGTAGGCCTCTAGAAAAATATATTAGAACGTCTCTAGCCTGAGTCCAGCTCAAGAAAGGATTAAAAATAGATAAAAATGATGTTTTTGAACTGATTGCAACAGAGTTTCCCCAGTCCCAGGGCTGATGTGATGCACCAAAAAGTCAACCAAGATCATATGCATCTGTATTCAATGCTTACTTTGGACAGTGTGTTTGGCTTACATGAAATTTTGATTCCTTGAGGCTCAGTGCTTGGATTTACGAGATGGATCTAAATGGCACTATAAAAAATCGGAATTGTGTCTGTTCCTATGCAAAAAATAAGTGATATTGAAACTAGTCAAGGTAATCCACAAAACTTGGGTACAGTTGTGGATAAGTTATGATCCACCAACAAAATTCCTTCTCAATTCTGCCATTTTACTCCCCAACAATGGACAATGGTGTTGGTTGGCCTTTTTGGCCAATATTGGCCACCTTGCATGAAATGAAAACAGGAGATCAGCGGACCAAGATGTATCAGCTGATTGCTCAATCACATTGCCTAATCAGCCGAATTTGCATCGCCAGATATGCATGTAGTAATGACTGTTGGGGTGGCCTGTGAAAAGCAGACCACTGTTTTTTATTCATTTTGGAAGGATAAAAAAATTCGCGGATTCTGGGAAATTATCCAAATCATTTTTATCGGAATAAGACGGTGCAAGGCGGTCAACGTCGGATTAGCGATATTATTTTCTTCCCTGACAGGGTAAAACAGGCGCTTAGCGATCCTCATTTTTTTAATTCTTCTGATCGAATTCCCGTCTCCGGAATTTTTTTGTTCTTTCACTTGAGATGATATGCGATGATGTCAACTCTCAGAACGATAAACAAGGCAATTGCAACATCATCACATCATCATCATTCTACTCAACCCATTAACTTTTTCGCAAGCATTTATATAAGGATTGCAAGTTAATTTGATGAGGCGACATGAAGAGGTTGCGATTGACTACTTTCACGCCAGTCTCAAAGCTTACTATTGAACTACTTGATAGGCTTAAGAAAGACGAGAGTTCCTTGAAATACCTCATATTTGCATCAAGAAATCTTGGACATCAAGGCGCAGAGGTATTATCGGAGGCACTCATTGCGAATACAAGTCTCGAGGCACTGGACTTGAGTAGTAACCGAATCGAGGCACACGGGGCGTATTATATTGCGTTGGTACTTATGCATCAGACTGAAATGATGAAAAGGACTGACGACGTAGGCGGAATCAAGTCTTTAATTCTCGGAGACAATAACATTCGCGATGAAGGTGTAAGATCAATTGCAAATGCGCTGGAAAACAATCAAATCCTCGAATCTTTGTGGATCGACAACAACTATATTGGTGCATCAGGTCTAGAGGTATTGGCGCGTTCTCTCGAAAAAAACGAAAAGTTGGAAAGACTTCATCTCAGGCACAATTCGTTCCAGTCTCTGTCTCCGCTGCTCCGCTGCACTTTCAACAAGGACAGCCTAGAGGCTATTGCAGACAGTAACCACACCCTAAAGTATGTCTTTTTGAACTGTGGATACTCCTACGAATGCGATGAATTGGAGTCAATTCTAAGAATAAACCGAATGGGAAAACGCAAAGCTCGAAGGATCAAACTTGCACTTCACTTCGAAGCAGACATGAGTCGGCTATTCAAGCTTGACCTAAATCCAAAAGTACTGCCTTTGACTTTTGAGATGCTCGGTGAAACCAATAACTTATACACTGTATTTTCTGCATTCAGAGATCAGTCATCGGTTGCACTGATGTTTCATGAAAATAAAGACAAGGAGTTCAAAAGGGATCACATGGATGTTGACTGTATGTTTTAAGCCATGGCAACTCTTATAACAGTGTTGTGCATAATTAAGTTTCTTTTTGATGACGAACTGTGGTTTATGTCTTCAGCTTCCGTAATGTAACGGATGAAATGATTCTAGACTAAAATGTGTTGCAACGTTGTGGGAAAGTACCTCTAGCTTTCTTGGCTTCTAGTAGTGGCATGATTCGCCAAAATGGAAAAGAAAGAGACCGATCTTATCGTACACTTGGCCATCTGAAGTACCAATACTTGGACGTTTGCTGACTCAAGTCGTGATTTTCGGCCTCCTCTTGATTCCTGCGATGTTGTTGCCAGAAATTACGAGTCGTAGACAGTCTGAGAAGAAGTCTCACACATCATTATTTTCGATTCTTACATGTACGAACTATTCAGACTGTTGTCAGCATGAAAAGACAATCACGACCAATCTCACACAGACAGCGTTGTTGGAGCCGAGTCATTTGACGGGGGTGCCTCAGCAAGATTATCATCTGGATCTGTGTCGGGAACCTGTTCGTATCCACCCTTCACTCCCCCTCCCGCAGCATCAAACCCTGCATTTGTTGTGAAACGACTCTGAAGAATATAAAGCATTAATCCCAGGATGGCAAGCTCCGAGGTGTGCTTGAGTAGAATATAGGTATCCCACATAGCATGCGAAAAAATCTCTGCTACTGTCCCGTATTTGTGCCAGTATACCAACAAAAGAGTTGTGAGCATAATTTCCAAAAACGCCCTTGTAAGGAAGAACAAGTTACCCGTCACAGTAATCCACACAATTCGTTTCACTTGACTTTCTGTCGAGACTTGATTAATGGCGCCGAGGGTCTTGAGCACCGTTCGGAATCTGTGGGAGAATATGGTGATCTCACAGACACAAACGATGCTCACCAATGACAAAGTGACAGAATTCACCAATATCATTCCCTCGGTGGAATAGTCACGAAACAAGAAAAGGGTGGCATTAAGAAGTTGTATTGCTAACAACACGGCGACCAATACCAAGAACGTGACCATGGGCTTAGACCTGCGGGCCCCAGGATAAAAGTATTTCTTGAGTATATCTGCCCAATAGACCAAAATGAGGATAAAGATGCTGAAGAGACATAGCGATCCAGCGCTGACCAAAAGTATTTCTAAGAATTGCATGACCCAATCCGGATTCGCGGGGTCAAAAGCCATGACGGCATGCGGTGTGTAATCTGCAGACCAAACGGTTCCAGGGACAACAAACCAGACGGTTCGCAGGGATGCTGTGAGGAGGATGAGACTGTAGAAAGCTGTAACGACAGTAGTTTCTGCTCCGCCTTGGGACCGGCTCGACGACATGCTAAAGATAGTAGTGCGGTGAAAAGAGAAGCAAATACATTAGACGTTTGAGGCGTGGATCAAAGGCCAGGAAGCAGCCACAAATATTGCATCGACAAGAGAGCTATCCCAGCACGAAGCAGACCAGTCTCCGGATACTATTGTTTTCGTCAAGATTCGCCCACGGAGACGCACTCACGTACCGCTTCGCAGCGACTATCGCCGTAACCAAAAAGGCAAAACCCAAGATTGCATCGCTTAAAAATTCAAAGGATGTCTCAGGGATTTGTTTGGTGCTATCTTGAAGTAATCGAGAGATGTAAGACAAGGTGGCTCCGCGCCCCTGCTCCATGGTTGTTCGTCTCTTGCTCGTTCCGGCACTTTCCGTGAGTGTTGCTATGTTGTGTATGTTGCTTGTGTGATTGTGGCGTATTGTGGCCCATACTGTGGCTTAGAGTAGCATTTTCACCTTACAGAAGGGATAAAAAACAAATTCCCGCAAAGGTAGACATATATATTTTAAATATTAGAAAGCCTTTGTGCATTGTGAGGTACTTTTGCCATACATGGAACAAGGAACAAAACCATGGACAATTCCCTAGCGGAACGCCAGCATTCTGGTGTGGAAGCTAATTAATGATCGAGATTCATAAAACATTGATAACTTAGAGTTTATCGATGGAAATAAAAAGAGAGATGGCTGTTTAAGAAAGTCATGAACGAATTTCTCGCAAGATGTACAATAGCTATGGTAGCGTCACAATCAAATCGAAAATGCTTAAGATTTTGTGCTAGGTAGTCATTTCCACAGCAGGACCCTACAAGCCAAAGTCACCAGTGATTTGCCATACTGTCAATTTTCCGTCATCTGCGACAGCATAAAAGGTATTTCCCGGACCAGGTTGAATATCATTCACTGGACCCAACTCATGTCCCACACCAATGAAATTGTGGGATATTTTCAGCAACAGACACAGGGGCGGGTTTGAGATAGTCCCTCGAATCATTATATCACCATAGAACAACCCACATAAGAGGAGTGGGTTGCCTTTAAGATCCGTCGTGAGGGCGATTGAAGTTACGCCTTGCCCATGTGATTCTGATGCAACACATTCACCATTCGTTGCATTCCACACTCTGACAGTTTCGTCCAATGATGAGCTAAACACAAATGTCCCTTGATTGTTTGGAGCTTCAAATGGAAGAAGACCAGTCACTGGACCGGAATGGCTTGCCGGTGTCGCCCCGTTAGCCGCAGCATCCTGCTTTACAGCTGGTATTAAGTGAGCGTTGTCACCCGATTCTAGATTCCACAATCGAATTGTTCCATCCATTCCACCACTCCATAGCATAGTGCCTGCCAGTGCAATTCCAGTAACGGCACCCAAATGACCACTCATACTCCTGACCAATATAAACCCGCCTTTCCCGCTCTGTCCTCCCGTCGGAGTAAAGGCCCATTGACGAATGATGCCATCCGTCCCACCACTAAAAACCGATCCATCCGCCGTTGTCCAAAGGCTTCGTATCCTCCCAGATCCAGCATATTTTGCCATGGGACTCATCCACAACTCCAAAGGCGGGTCATGCGCGGCATTCAAATTCCAGCTGTGGACCATGCCCGCTTTCGCGTCCGGTGCCTCGATCGGCGCCGCTTCAAAACCACAAAAGAAGTAATGTGATGCAATGTGAACAGTGTCCACAGGTCCTCCTACAAAGTGTTCGAACTCTTTCGTCAACGTCGCGCCCGTCCCGCCCCCTGCCGCAGGGGCCGTTGACCAAAGCCTCCACTTTCCATCATGCGACCCGGTGAACAATTTAATCGCACCTTGCGTCTCCCACACCGCCACACTCGTCACCTTGTGATATTCCTTACTTTTACTGGAACCCCCGCCCCTCCCAGGATGATAGCCATAGGACGGCTTGGCGTCGGGGTTTTTATCCGAGGCCACCGTGGAAGCGTGCATTTTCACGACGTGTGCAAAGTTGCATCGGTCGCCGTGGCTGCAGATTCCGGTGGAAGCGAAATTTCTGCATACGTTGAGGCGTGGTTGAGACGAGGGGTTGGAGGATGCGGGTTTCGGTCCGCGACCGGAGCGTCCTCTTCCTCGGCCTGGGTTGAAGGAGGACATGGTGTTGATTGCGCGGACGGAGAGGGGGAAGTCTCCTCCGATGAGTTGTCGCGGAGGGCAGTCACCTCTCAACAAGCCTCTGGAGGGTAATTTCGTTTGCGCCTTCGAGAAGTGCGAGTAGAGAGTCGCGAGACAATCCAAATCCGACGCGTGGAACATCGGTGCGAAGTGTCTCATGAAGTCATTAGGCGTGCGACTTTGGTACGACCAATGAATTTTGCATACGACTAATGTGTCAATATGTGGTTACAGGTAATTGCTAGGTCAGAATCTAGAGAGGAACTCTTTCTGTGGAACTTTTTTATGTGTTGAAGGCACTTCTATGTAGAGAGTAGTTGCGTGTTGCGTAATAGAGACAAGGCGTTGAAAGGAAGGTCCATCAAAGTGAGACAAGAAAACAATGACAATCATTTAAGATTCTGAAATAGCCCTACAAAATATCTAGACAAGTCTTACCGATCTGTACGTGAACGTCGTAGAACCTCCATGGGGCCTTGCGGATTCCCTAAAATGCCAAGACCCACGGCAGACCAAGTAATCTTGCCCCGTGTCCAACGCCAATCTTGACCATCCATTCAACATACAAGGGTGGACGAGGCACCCATCCACGGTAGGTGAATAAAACACATCTCGAGGCCAATGCGCCAACATCTAAGGTAAGAGACGGAACGTTTTCCCCATTTTCATCCGCATGCCTTGTATTCAATCGCAATGGTTGGGAGCTTTCATTCCGCGGGGTCATTGGCCATCTAAGGTAGTAGGCTGCAACAGGGTGAGGGGGCGTGGTCTGTCCTCCCCCGTCTGCACCAAAAACCAAAGGTGGCGCACGCACAGGCTGGCTGGGGCGAGGCCAACCAAGACAATATTGGGGCACCGTGCTCCGAGCTGGGAGTTGATTTATTCATCAGTGCTAATTTAATATTACGGTGCGGGTCAATGTTTCATAATTCCTCTTGAACGACGCGGGGTCTGTATTAGACGGGAGGATGTCGGCCTGCTGCCAGAAGTATGGGGCCAATCCTGTCCAATCAGAGCGCGGCGTCGTTGATGCCAACACCTGGTGGGGGCTGTAACAGCTGACTTTGGTGTCGGGCAAGGGGTTAGACGGCATTATTATTGCCGCTCCCCCCGGGCCTATCTCGAAGCGCTCCCGGTTCATCATTGGGGCCGATCTCTGGTCCGTCTTTCAGGGCTGTTTCATGATCAGACCTGCCGTTGGAGGCAATGCTACCCAAGCCGTCTGAATTATTCTGACCATTGAATTACTACGGCTTCTCGTTTTTCGCGGTTCCCAGCTGTCCTTGCCTCAGCTTGTGGGCCGCCCTTGGCTCGACTTTGACCTCGTCCTCCTGTCATTTATTACTCCGTTTTTGTCCTTTGCTGTCGTCGTCCTCCCATGGCCCCCGCTCGAGCCATTAGTTGTCGATCATCGTATTGTGTACCCAGTTCTTTTGTCAAGTTGTAGTTCCGGTTCTAATCGCACCCCCTTTCTCGTCTCACTCTCCATGTAATTTTCAGGGAGGCCTTCATGACATCGTGCAACCTCAACTAAATCAAGCGATCGATCCACACCCAACTCGGCCTTCTCGAAACCGCCCCAACCATGATGCGCCAACTCAACAACGCCCCACCCGACGAGTCATGGATCGATGGCATAATCGACAACCTCTTGTCGGCTCGGAACAAGAAACCCGGCACCCCTGTTGACATCAGCGTTCAGGATGCGACCAACCTTTGCAACCAGGCCAGGGAAGTTTTGTTGAGCCAGCCGATGCTTTTAGAGTTAGGGGCGCCCATAAAAATTTGCGGTGATATACACGGGCAATACACTGATTTGTTACGACTTTTTGAGTATGGGGGGTTCCCTCCAGAGGTTAGTCGATACCCTGCTTTGTTTGCCTTTGTGTAACTCTCACTACTGGCGTTGGCCCTATCACTACTCTTTCGCCTGCCTCAATCTTACTCTAACGCTTTGCTTCCTGATGTTCATCTCAATCTAGGCCAACTATCTTTTTCTCGGGGACTACGTTGACCGAGGAAAGCAATCGCTCGAAGTCGTCTGTTTGTTGTTTGCTTATAAGATCAAGTACCCGGAGAATTTCTTCATCCTCCGTGGCAACCACGAGTGTGCTGGGATCAACAGGATATACGGATTCTATGACGAATGCCGTCGCCGTTTCAGTGTCAAGCTATGGAAGGCTTTTTGCAATACCTTCAATTGCCTCCCTTGTACGGCAGTCATCGATGACAAAATTATCTGCATGCATGGGGGTTTGAGTCCGGAGTTGAGTCAGATGGAGCAGATTGCCAACATTGCGAGGCCGTGCGATGTTCCGGACACGGGTCTTCTTTGTGATATTCTTTGGGCAGACCCGGATCCGTCGATTACTGTAAGGTTTTAGTTTTACTGTAACTTTGTTTCTTGTTGCACTTTGTGCTCGAATCACCGTATCCTCACAACTATTTATTGAACTCCAACGTTATCAACGAAGGGGTGGAACGAAAATGATCGTGGTGTTTCTTTCACTTTTGGTGGTGACGTAGTTCGTCAATTTCTCCGCCGTCACGATCTTGATCTTGTCGTCAGGGCTCATCAGGTGGTAGAAGATGGGTATGAATTTTTTGCTGGAAGAGAACTGGTGACTGTTTTTTCAGCCCCAAACTATTGTGGTGAATTTGATAATGCTGGAGCTATGATGACGGTGGATGACACACTCATGTGTTCATTCCAAATCCTGAAGCCGGCGAGTGCACAGCAACAAAGAACTGGATACGGCAGACCCGGCACGCCGGCTAGAGGGGGGAGGTAACGTATTAGAGAATGGTACTATCATGTTGGAAGAGGCGATTTTAACTGAGAAGAATATCGGCTTAATGGCAACACAACAACACTTTTGCGGGCGAAACATATCAAGGAGTTCTTCAAAGCTACTTCCTGTAAGGAAGAACACTTTCTTCAGTTACTATAATTCTCATCTCAACATAACTGAGTTGCGTGAGTTCTGAGAGTTGTTCTTTTCGATGGAGGGAATTAATATGCATGTATTACACAATAACAAACTAGGTTATCTTGGTTATGTAAATGCTTTGCCCATCATTTCTATTCGTTTCATATCCCGTCCATTCATCTTCATCGTGGACTACAAGTTTCTTTACAGTGCTATCAACGCAATGTTGGTTTGTTTTCTCTGTAGAGCTGCAGTTTTTCAAGAGATGCCAAGCTGTGTGCCTAACATTTAACTTCATTATACATTTCGCCACACCAAAATTATTGCCAACTGGATCTCTCTTCCATTCTTCACGATTATCAAGATGCTCCTCTTCAGTTGACTATCTTCAGGTGACTATCAATTATAATTATCCACATCTTGATGTCCTCTAAGGCAATTGCCGTCTTTGTAGTTTGTAGATACATCTGTCATCTCATAGTCCCCAATGCGCTTAAAGCATCTAAAAGTCATTTGTGTCTCATATTTAAGACACCCATTTGATAGAGGACTGTGAAACTTTTAGCACAGATGATAACCAATTGTAGTTTCAGTTCTTATCCCATCGTTTTTTGTGGTCTCTTAAGGAAGCAAGTAGCAAGAACCTCAGAGGCTATGACCTCCATTCACAATTGAATAGCGTATTGTTATAAGAGATAACAATAAATAATGTTGTTTTGCTGATGGACTGTTGCAGTTGGTGCCACACTCGATCTACATCTAAGGGTGATTATCAAGGATTCTCACAATGACTTGTTGAGAAGCATGGTCTGCTTTGTGTATGAATCTAAAAATGTTTGCATGATTTTGAGACTTTGGATACTTGGCTTTGTCACGGGGGAACATTGGCAGAAAAGAAGGGAACTAAGATGAAGATTTAAATGTCAGAAAATCAATATGGATGAAATATACAAACACCCATGAGTTGCATTCTTGGTCACACAAATTATCATACATGATTGAAAAGCAATTCTTGGCTTTTTCAAATAGAACAGCAAGAGTTTGTTCCTTCTGGAGTTATTGTTCACCTATTGCTTGTCAATGGTAGGGGTTAGAAATGAAGCAAATCATTGAATTCCATAAGGCATTACTACTCAACTACACAAGATATCATTACATTTGGTCTTGGATTAGTGTTTTCGCGATTTTGCATGAACTGACACCACGATGCCATGTATTATTTCTATGCACTGTCAAATAATACAAAAGACAAAAAGCGACATGTCCCATAAAACCTGCATGATATTCAGTCCGCACTTTTGATAGGATGAATTCTTCTCTTGTCAATCTGCACCAACAGCAATAATGGCAAAAGTGATGGTCATAGATCTATAAGATACATCTCATGCCTGTTCTGCAGGCAACTTGAATCAATCAAGTAATAGAAATGATTTGATCAAACACGACAAGGTTCATGTCTAAAGCAAGGGAGCATGAGGTCAAGAGTGGATCAAAGCAGCACAGGTTTTCAAGATATTTTGTGTGTGGTAGGAATCAACTGTGAATATTCATTTGTGCTATAAAGAACTGGGCACATCCAACCATATGGAAGAAAGGTAGTTATTGTCATTTTCAGACAAAATAATTAATGCTTTGTCAATGATCACTATAACTCAAATTATGCTGATGAAACTCAAAAAGATTTCAAGAGAGATTGTGCCAAGAATCAAGCATTCTTTATCCCTTCAGTATATATTGAGCTTAGATCAATTGGTATTTGAGGCAAGAAAGCAAAAACTGTGACTGCATTGGCCATGTTTGAATTGCTGCTACATCGAGCTCAAACCAAGATCGAAGAAAGAAGGGCAATAAGTAGTATGAGTTGCCATGATGCAGTCGAATCAGCAGTGTTGAGGTTTGATGTTGTTAGTTCTCTTAGCGGATGAGAACAGACAAACACACACACGCAACATCTGTCTATTACCAGCGCACAACTAGTGCAAAGAACTCGCTCGTAATAGAACGAGTATTCCTAAAAAATGTAGGGATAATTATTCCAATGAGCTAACCTAACATAGTGCGCCTTATCTGCTCACCAACAAATAAGTTATGGGCCGATAACTACCGCTGATTTACTGTACTTTAAAGTTCCAATTGTGTTTGTCCTCAATCTCTCCGTTCTGAATACCTCTGACTTTGTCATAAAGACGGCGTGTTGTTTCGCCAACATCTTCAGAGAACTTGTACATTGCCACTTCTTCTCCTGCCTCGTCAAATCTGGTTAATGACCCAACAGGTGTGACCACAACTGCAGTCCCACAAGCAACAACTTCATCAAACCCAGACAACTCATCAACATGAACATCTTTCACTTCGACAGCCATCCCTTCGTCGCGAGCAATAGTTTGAAGACTCTTATTCGTGATGGAAGGCAATACAGAAGGGCTTTTAGGAGTAACATATCTGTTACTCGTGTTGTCAATGCCAATAAAGTTGCTAGTGCTGAATTCTTCGATGTAACTGTGGGTCGCAGCATCTAAGTACAAGCAAATAGGATACCCCTTCTTCTTTGCCTCCATGTTGGGCACAAGGTCAGCAGCATAGTTGCCAGCTACCTTGGCAGCCCCAACGCCTTTGGGAGCAGCACGATCGTAGTCGTCAACAATAATACCCTTCACAGGTTTTGCTAGACCTCCTTTGTAGTAATCACCGACGGGGATAACGAGGATAATAAAAGTGTACTCATCAGCAGGTTGTAGACCAATGCGGGGCCCAGAACCAAAAAGAAGAGGCCTGAGGTAAAGTGCCCCTCCCGATCCATACGGAGGAACGTATGCAATATTATCTTTCACCACATCGTTGCATGCTTTGATGAATTTCTCCATGGGAATCTCTGGCATCATAATACGCTTACAACTATTGTTGATACTGAAAATGCAGTATAATGGTGCTAAGTTGAGTTCGTTAGAAGAGATCAAAAAAATCATGTTATCTCGAACGAAACTCACCGCTTGCTATTTTCGTCCGGTCGAAACATGTAGACAGATCCATCAGCATGAGCAAATGCCTTCAAACCTTCAAAACAAGCCTGCCCGTAGTGAAGTGCTGTGGCACCAATGTGAACATTAATGTACGGAGACTTGGGGTTGAAGTTTATTTTTGTGAAGAAGAAAAAGTCAGCATATACAGGTTGAAACAATCGGAACAAAAATCAACAAGGTGAACAAACATGTGATGTAGCAGATCAAAACAAGGATTTCGCATTGTGCATTTTCAGAACTAAGTAGTGAAAATGATGACAAAAAGAGTTTCCGATGCATTGTCACTTGATGTCAAACACACATAATCAGGGTGTCATATTCTCCATCGCTTTTGCATAAGGATTTCCAACAGACCTATTGAGGGTGCGCAATTCGGCTTCAACGACACCGATTAAACTTATTCCAGTTACCGGCGCAGTATGCAGGCAACAAAAAAAACGCCACTGATCGAGGCAAGGGCGCAAACCGAGCGGAGAGAAAGTAGACGTGCACCAACTCACCTCCACTAACTCTTCTTCTCCCCACTTTCCATCCCTATAAACCATCTTCAAATGTGACTTGGTTGGACGGAACTCAAACCCCAATTCCGACCACGGAAGATCTGCTGTACCCGGTTTTCCAACTGCGTTGGCCTCGGTGGTGGACATGAACAGGTGAGGTGAACGACGAACATCATTTCGTTGCAGCGATGCAGAGGCTACGATATTCTGTGGCAGGGACGGAGAGGGCGCAATGAATGCGAGACAAGTTTGAGAAGTTGCCAGCATGGCAAGGAGAGCGGATGACAGTGTCCTCATCGTTGTTATATTTCACTGTTGTATGGGAGTGGATAAATTGTAGCTGGTACAATCGCTTTTCGTCTTCACTGCAACCTCTTTACTTCCTTCACAGTTTCTTTGCTTTGTGGTCGGCTATCGTCTCATCCTTCTTCTTCTACGGTGTGACGCGTGACTGCAAGCAGTGGATGGTGTGGCACAAGTACGATACAATATAGTACCATATCGTAGTATGGTTTTGTATCTCCCCCATGAATGAGGTACGGGGTCTACGTAGGATAGGTATGGTAGATGGAATTGGTCGACAATTCGACGTTGCTTTTAAGCCCCGTCTGACATTCAACCGTAAATTACGATGATTGCTTTAATGAATGGTACCATTAGACACTCTTACGTGGTGAGACCTTTGCTTTTTAATTGTTAGTTTTATAACTTTGGCATACCTTGAGTGCAAGACGACAAACCTATGACAACCTATCTCACGCCTCCCAGATGACGCCTCCCAACCTCTCCCAACATAATAATATACGCGCACGGTACCATACCATACAATACAATGTTGTCTTATTTACCTGTGCAAGAAAAGACTGGGAGACGATATGAAAGAGCAGTAAAAGCAACATGCATGGCCGCCTCATTTCAATAGTTATTTCACTCCTTCTACAGGGAATAACATCATCAAATGTCCCATCGCCCGGCGAAGTAAGCATGGGCACGACCATTCTGGCCGTCCGCTACAATGGAGGAGTCGTTGTAGGAGCAGACACGTGAGTTGTGATGTGAAGGTACTCGGTAGTTTCTCTCATATGTTTAGATTCTTACAACATGTTGGTTTCTATCTTATGCGCGCCTGTAGTCGAACGAGTGTGTCGGGATACGTATCGAATAGATACGCTGCAAAATTAACGTTTGTTTTGGATCGAGAACTCGATTCTTTCGTCGTCCCTTCGGTGAGACGGTATCATGGTATCAAGTCCTATGACAAACAAAATATTTTACAAAGAACAAATGACGAGAACCATGAAACTGTGGACAATATGCACCATGTTCGAGCAATAGACGAGAGACCGAAATTCTCTCTATCAAAATTGCCCCTTCCAGAAGCATCTACGTGTGTTATTTGTCGATCGGGTTCAGCGGCGGACACTCAGCATCTTGCATCCATTGTCCGTACAGATCTTGTATCACGACAAATATTATACAGAATACGTGGAACCGTTACTCAAGTTGCCTCGTTGTTACGTAATCTACTTTCGAATGATTCTTCTCTGTCGGCGAGTTTAATCTGTGCTGGTTACGATCATGAACTGGAGAGAGGAGTTATCTATTCGATTGCTCCTGGTGGTACAGTATTTGAGGAAAAGGTATGGGCTGCAGGTGGTTCTGGATCAAATTACATTCTCGGTTATTTAGATTCGTGTCTACCAAAGGGTGAAGACGAGAGTATTGACTACTTGGTAAATTCTGAGGAAGAAGCGTTGGACATTGTCTGCAATGCAATCAGCTTGGCAATGGATCGAGATGGTAGCTCTGGCGGCTTTATTCGGATGTATGTCATAGATAGATTTGGAAGGCGCTTCGTTTCCAGGATGCCTCGTCTACAAAATAATGGCCGTGATCAAGATACAAGACACAGAGTGTTAGAGTCTTTAAGTCACTTTGCTGCAGGCACCCCGATGAAAATTTCCCATGCTAAATCAGACGATGTGTAATTATAATTTTATGGATTCTTCATAAATTCTATTAGCAGCTCGAATTGATTTAATTGACGTATCATTACGTCCACAAGGAAACCGATGAAGGTAACAAGAACAAGATCCCATGCTAAGTCAGACGATGTGTAACAATAATTTTATGGATTCTTTATAAATTCTATAGCAGCTCGAATCGGTACTAGTATATATCTGTAATCATGAATTTATTTGACGTATCAGTACGTCCACAAGGAAACCTATGAAGGTAACAAGACGAATTGTCATGGTCGTATGTTCAGTTAAGAGCTGGTGATCGAAAGAGAGACACTTTGATGTAATAGATATCCTTGCCGCGAATAATATGCTAATGATTTGAACCTATCTCGCTCTCCGACATTATCGCAATCTTAGTGAAAAAGCACACACAGAAAGTGGTTTGAGAAACGATGGTTACAGTGAGGTTGTTACTGGTCTACTAATCTCAGTCCCGAAAAACAGGCTTTAGTCAACCCACTTCTTAAGAATGGCCTCTTTGTTATCCGCAACTGCCTGAGCAACTCCAGCTGCATCCATATCACTGTACTTGGAAAGATCCACAGGCTCCTCCCAAGAAAAGAATTTCTTACCATCCTCCTCAACGCATTCACGACCAAAGTGGCAGTAGGCTGCAGTCCTGTTGTACTTGGGCTCCCTCAATCTCAAGTCACGTGCCAAGGCACCAGGTCTGCAGTCAAATTCCAACTTCACAATATCTGTAATTGCAGCAGCAGTGAGTCCCGCCTTTTCAGTTCCATACGTTTCGACGAAAAGGGAGAGAGGCTTGGCAACACCGATAGCATAGGACAATTGGACAAGAGCACGTTTGCACAATCCAGCCGAAACGATGGACTTCGCCATCCAACGGCAGGCGTAGGCTGCAGATCTGTCAACCTTGGTGGGATCCTTTCCGGAGAAGGCTCCTCCTCCGTGTGCTCCCCAACCGCCGTAGGTATCAATGATAATCTTACGTCCAGTAAGACCAGCATCTCCCTGGGGACCACCGATGATGAACTTTCCAGAGGGGTTGAGGTGGAGGTGGCAGTCGTCGCGGTTGTAGAGGGACAAGGCACTCTTCCCGTTCTTGAGAGTGATGGATTCCAAAGTCTTGACAATAACGTGGTCGTGGATGAGTTCGTTCATTTCAGCCATGGAGGGTGCAATTTCCTCGGGTCCAGTCCAGGCGGGGCGGTTGTCCTTTCCGTCTTGCTCCTGGCTGCGCTTGGCCTTACCGGGCTCGGCGTGCTGAGTGGAGATGAGCACAGTGTGGATCTTGGTGGGGACGACAGATCCATCCTCGAGCTGATCGTAGGCGATGGTGACCTGGGTCTTTCCATCAGGGCGGAGCCACCAGAGAGTTCCATCCTTACGAACGTCAGTGAGCTGCTTGCCGAGTTTGTTGGCAAGGAGATGGGTCAAAGGCATGCAGCACTCGGTCTCATCGGAGGCATATCCAAACATGATACCCTGGTCGCCAGCACCGACATCCATGTCATCCTTTCCAATGTGGACTCCGCCAGCAATATCGGGAGACTGCTTGTTGATGCGCACAAGCACCTCGCAGGTGTCGCAAGAAAGACCCTTGGATTCGACGGACGAGAGATCATCAACGAAGGAGCTGAATCCGATCTCACGCACCTGATCACGAACGATTTTCTCGTAGTCGAGGTGGGCGGCGGTGGAAATCTCCCCAAAGACCATTACCATGTTGTCTTTAGTGGCAGTCTCGCAAGCAACCTTGGACATCGGGTCAGCGGCGAGGCATGCATCGAGAACGGCGTCGGAGACTTGATCGCAGAGCTTGTCGGGGTGTCCTTCGTTGACGGACTCAGAAGAAAAGAGGAAAGAGCGTGCTTCGACCATGATTGCGATTCGACTTGAGACGTGATCAAAGTTTTGTTACCGGATAGAGTAATTGTGAGATGACGCGATAAAGGACTCGAGGATGAACGAACGGCTATCCAGTCGTCAAAGAACAATCCAAGCAATTATTTGATTTCAGGCTATCTTTCACGAAAAACAACGATAAGGGCTACATACGTGCACGTGTTAGGTGAATGCTGCAATATCAGGAACTGCGGGGACCACTTAGAGGGAGGAGTATCCTCCTTGTCTCGAAATATCTTTTTTGCACACTCTACATGCTTAGGACTTGATACGAGATCTTAGTACAACGATGTCGGAAGCACATTCTACTTAATAACTTACACGTGGAAGTTGACCGGTGTTTGATTATGAGAACGTGACAAAATTTTGGGTCTTTTTAAAGGTTTGCTACTCCCCCGTTACTGAAAAGACATTTTTTCATTATGATTCGGAGCTAAAAATCTCGTCGCATCTTTGGCTTTTCTTACACAAAATACCACTGGAATCATGTTGTCAAGAGTGCCTAGAGATAGAGTGCGAGCATCATAGGACTTACTATTTTTGTCCTTTGTCTACAACTGCTCTAGTAACCGCCTGGGTTGTGTGAGCCTCAGAGCTCATCAACCCTGAAACATGAGATCCCTTCATTGGTCATAACTCATAATAATGTGCCAAAGAGGATAGCAATTCAAACTTATAACAGCAACACATCAATTGCAGTTAGTGGCATTGTCCATCACGGCCTGCTGAATTGTTGAAAGTGGATAGGTTTGTGCTGAGGAATATTGAGAACGCCACAGTCAAGTTCTTGACAATAAAGACTGAATATTTTCATGAGAAGCCATCATCTTGCCGAGCACATCATAAACTCGACTCTGAGACAATGCTATCTATTCATTGACAGGAGGAGGAGAAGGTGTCAATGCCAAGGAAGAGATGGGGGGACTCGACGAGACAGGCATAAATCAAACATCAGAAGAGATCACAAAATTAATCCAGCATGACAACATCTATTTTGGCATGGACTTGTGTCATATTAAGATCTACCCATAACACCATAAATGCAGTTGATCAGTGCAACATGCAACTGCAGCAGCATGGATGAGTAACATGCAAGTCTAAAGAACTCCTCAGCCTCTTGCTGGCTTCACATCTGCAATGTTTCCACAAAAGGAAAGTTAAGGTGACGGTGTCGCTTATTTTTTTTGGCATTTTTTTGGCGCGAGCACGCGAAATTATCGACATCCCGTCATCCCGCCCAAACCATTTTACACGACCGCACCATGGTAAAAAAGCCGCTCCACATGATCGATCATATCGGAAAAACCACACGTGCCAATAAGATTCCGAGTTCACCCGTCTGTCCCCCTTGACGTGCCCCACCATCCACCACAAACCGTCCTTCACTAAGTATCTTCGTTTTTGTGTTGTGACACTTCACGCACAGCACAATTCCACGCAAGCAGATCGACAACCCCCCTCTCTGCCTCGCGACGAGAGCACTGCCCCACACTGCAATCCAACTCCACTGCAGCCATAGAGTCAGCATAGAGTCCCCGCGGCTGGCCACTATGGTGTATGGTGTTATTGTACGAGACAGAAACCTAAAACACTCCAGAAGAAAACGGAAGACCTTTGTCGAAATATAAAATGGTACAAAGTGTCTCCAGGCTCGCAACAGCGCTGGTTCTCCTTGTGACTATCACACCG